>WBNH01000485.1:0-24424 GCA_013401255.1 Urocolius indicus | reverse complement strand
ACCCATCTGGGCAGCCTGTTCCTTACTGTTGCCCTGTCTCACAGAAGTACTTTTGGGAACTCCAAAGGTGGACCCTGCACTCCTGATGGAGCACTGCCATAGAGGAGGTCCAGTTTTTGCAGTCTTTCTGTCAGTAAGCACAGAATCACAGAAGGGTTCAGTTCACCAGTGACACATCCACAGGCCTTCACACTACATCAGCTTCATTGCCATCCTTTGGATACCAGGGGGAACTGCTCAGTGCTAATTGTCTCTGTTAGGGTGAAGCATGAGTTCTTAATTCTCTAGCCAAGCCATTTGCACTACCTGGTCATCTCATCTCCCATGATTTCTTTCTGAGTGAATTCAGCCTTATCCTCAGGGTTAGACTCTCACCTAAGCTGGTGTGATCACTGCCTCCCTGTTAAGTCTTTGGTGCTGGACAAATGGCTCCAGGCAGTTTATGGCTGAGGGTGCCAACTTAGCTGCCTTGGTGACCTACACCTGCATTGTCTCTGCACCAGATGCTTCCCATTACTCATTCATAGAATCACAGAATGGTTTCAGCTGGAACAGACCTTTAAGATCATGAAGTCCAGCCTTTGTCTCAGCCCTATCGACCGTTAGACCATTTCCCTAAGTGTAACATCCAACTGTCTCTTCCATTCCCATAAAGTCTCTTCTGTTCTCATAAGTGTGCAGCGTGAGAAACCAGTACAGCTTAAGGATTTTCTGTCCATGACCCTGGGAGATGCTGGAAATGGCAATGCATAGAGCAGGAGCTGATAGCCCCAATAGACGGTTACTTTAGTATCTACAGCAAAGGTGCTGAAGCCAGGCTGAAGGGACAGGAGGAGATGGGTAAACAGTGGTTAAGGACAGGGTCTGGGAGACACCAAGACACCTTAAAGAGGTATGTATTTGGGGAAACAGCTGCTGACAGTGTGGTCACAGCTGCAGAACTGCACTGAGGGTGAGGGCTGAGGAAGAGGATGGGTGGTGGGACTGAAGAAACCATGGTGCAGTGTGATCCTCCTCTCAAAACCTCCTTTGCCAGACCCTTAACCCAACTCCCTTCAGCCTTCAGAAGGATTTTATGTGGAAACAATGAAGCTGTGTCAAATTTTTCCCTCTTCCTGCTTTCCTTCCACTGCCATCATAGAACCATTTCAGCTGGAAGAGACCTTTAAGCCCATGGAGTGCAGCCTCTGTCCCAGACCTATCACCCACCAGCCCATTGCCCTCAGTGCAACACCCAGGGCTCTGAAACCCCTCCAGGGATGGTGACACCAGTAGCTCCCTGGGCAGCCCCTTCCAATGCCTGATAAAGGCNAACAATGAAGCTGTGTCAAATTTTTCCCTCTTCCTGCTTTCCTTCCACTGCCATCATAGAACCATTTCAGCTGGAAGAGACCTTTAAGCCCATGGAGTGCAGCCTCTGTCCCAGACCTATCACCCACCAGCCCATTGCCCTCAGTGCAACACCCAGGGCTCTGAAACCCCTCCAGGGATGGTGACACCAGTAGCTCCCTGGGCAGCCCCTTCCAATGCCTGATAAAGGCATTCCTCCTCATACTCAGCCTGAACCTCCCCTGGAGCAGCTTGAGGCCATCAGTGCTGATCATGAGCAGCAACATGGCCTCGTGGGCAAGAAGCCAATGGCAGCCTGGGGGCAGAAAGAAGAATGTGGGCAGCAGGTTGAGGGAGGTTGTGCTCCCCCTCTGCTCTGCCAGAGCTGCTGAGGCCTTATCTGGAGTCCTGTGTCCAGTTCTGGGCTCCTCAGCTCCAGAGGGACAGGGACCTGCTGGAGAGAGGCCAGTGCAGGGACACCAAGATGCTGAGGGCACTGGAGCATCTTTCATATGAGGAAAGGCTGTGGGACCTGGGGCTGTTTAGTCTGGAGGAGACTGAGGGGGGATCTTATTAACACAAATACCTAAAGGGTGGGTGTCAGGAGACTGGGACAGCCCTTTTATCTATGGTAGCTAGCAACAGGACAAGGGGTGATGGGATGAAGCTGGAACACAAACAGTTCTATTTAAATAGAAGAAGAAACCCTTTCAGTGCTGAGGGGAGGGAGCCCTGGCCCAGGCTGCCCAGGGAGGGTGTGGAGGCTCCTTCTCAGGAGGTTTCCAACCCCACCTGGACATGTTCCTATGCCACCTGATCTAGGTGAACCTGCTTCTGCAGGGGGGTTGGACTGGATGATCTCTAAAGGTCTCTTCTAACCCCACCATTCTGTGATTCTATGTCATATGTTTCTCATTCTGAAGCTGTCAGCTCATTGGTTTCTGTGGCAGCTGCAGCAAGACAAAGTGAGAGGAGGATCTGGAGATCAGGCTGGCTGAAAGCTGTGCCTGAGCCAGCAGTTTTCACCTGCCTCAGAAGGTTTGTAATTGGTTGACTTTTATTAGAGAGAGTAAGGGAAAAAAGATTGTAAAGAGGTTGAAAAACAAAAGAGGTAAAAGAATCCTGTCTGGAGATGTTAAGTTTGTTGAGTATCTGGCAATCTCCCATCATGGGGTTGTTTTTGTCTCCATGGCCAGCATCACTAGTTTTGCTCTCTCAAGTGGAGCTGTCTAGTGAAGTGTTTATCTTTCATTAGGGCACACAGGCTCAGACTTGCTCCTGAACTGGCTGCTGTTAGTTTGTTGATGGATTGCATTGATGTGGTGGATTGGAAGGGAGCATCTCACCTTTCAGCCTAGAGAAGAGGACAATGAGAGGTGATCACTCTCTACAACTAGCTGAAGGGGAGTTGCAGTGTGGTAAGGGTCAGTCTCTTCTCTCCAGTAACAAGGACAAGAGGAAATGGGCTCAAGTTGCATCAGAGGAGGTTTAGACTGGACATCAGGAAGAACTTTTCCACTAAGAGGTTTGTTAAGCATTGGAATGAGCTGCCCAGGGAGGTGGTGGAGTCTCCATCCCTGGAGATATTCAAAAGACACAGAGCTGAGGTGCTGAGGGCCGTGGGTTTGTTTAGTGTCAGCTTGGCAGTGTGAGGTGAGGAGTTGGACTCAATGATCTTAAAGGTCTTTTCCACCTGTAATGATTTTATGATCATGCCTTAGGGCTAGAAGTGTTCATCAGGCCTGATGTCCCTCCACTTTGGACCTGGACCAGTGGGACAGCACAGACCCAGTGCTTGGGGAGACCAAACCTGTATCTCAGCACAAGTCTTGTAGAGAATGAACTGTGGACAGCAACCTTGAGACCCTGTCAAGGATCCAAAATCCTCACATTTGGACCTCGTTCTTTCATTCATGAAATGGAGACAGACTCATAAGTTGCCTGGAGAGCCTGAGCTTTGTTCCTCTTACCTGCACCTCCCTGTAAAACCTGCCCAAAGCCAGTTCTTCTTTGACTGGTGATACCCAGATCCCCAGCACAGGGAGAGATCACCAAAAGCTTGGAGATCTCAAGTGCCACAATGCCCAGACCACAACCAGTATTCCCCAGAGCCTGAGGTGTACCCTGCTCGAGTTCAGGCTGGTGGCTGGCTCCCTCCACAACTCAGTGGAACAGAGTGTTTCTCCTCTTTCTTTTTGCCTCAGTTTGCCCCTTGCAGTTCTCTTGCAGAAGTGTGGAAGCTCACAAGAACTTCCACATAGGTGAGGAGAGGAGCTGCTGGGTGAGGCTTGCAGGGTGACACTTCAAACTCCTTGCTCTGCTTGTCAGTAAGCTGTGCTTGTCAGGCCAGGTCAGTTGAAAGCACACAGCATTGAGTATAATGAGCTGCAGGAGCTCCTGAGCCTCCAGAACTGCAGCACTTTGTCACACGGGGTAATGGGGCCAATGCTACCCGAGGTGGGTCAGGGAGGAATGGAATCAAAGGGAGGTGTGTCAGTGGGGAGTCTGACAGGCACAAAAGCCTCCCTTTGAAGAGTATATTTAGTACTCCAAGGATACCCAGTGTGCTGGTCTCCTTAGCAACAAAGCAAAGGACTCACCCAAGATGCCCTCTCCATGCCACACACCAAGGTGAATGGTGACCTTGTCCCTGCCTGACACAGCCACAGAGATGCCTTCTCTCCCCACACCCCAATCTGAAAATCATGAAATTATACAGTGACAGCATGCTTGGGTTGGAAGTAACCTTAAAGAACATTTAATTCTCATCCCCTACTCTCCCAGCCATGGGCAGGGACACCTCCCACCAGCCCAGGTTGCTCCAAGCCTCATCCAACCTGCCCTTGGACACTTCCAGGGATGGGGCAGCCACAGCCTCTCTGGGCAGCCTGTGCCAGGGCCTCACCACCCTCACAGGGAACAACGTCTTCCTGACATCTCATCTCTGTCAGTTTGGAGGCATCACCTCTTATCCAATCCTTATACAAAGTACCTCTCCATCTTTCTCATTGGCCCCTTTGGGGACTGGAGGCTGCTGTAAGGTCTCCCCAGAGCCTTCTCTTCTCCAGGCTGGACACCCCCAGCTCTCTCAGCCTGTCTCCACAGCAGAGGGGCTCCAGCCCTCTGATCATCTCTTTTACTTCATTTGGATTCACTCCAGCAGCTCCACATCCTTCTGATGCTGGTGCCCAGAGCTGGAGGCAGCAGTGTTGAACTTCATTGGGTTTGCACAGACCCACCTCTCCATTCTGTCCAGGTCTCTCTGAATGCCATCCTTTCCCTCCAGCGTGTCGACCACACCACACAGCTTGGCATCAACAGCACACTGGCTGACAAAGATGTGATGCTGATATTGATGGTGAAGTCCTGCTGGAAGTACAGAATGGCCACAGTGATGTACTGGGGCTGGTACTGGAAAGGGATGTGGAGAGGCCACATCCAAACCACGGGGACCTTCACTCCTTGTTCCAGCAGGTGAACATCGGCTTTGTGACACTTGTCTTCCCTTCTCAGGAGACAGTGCAGAGCAAAGCTCACCTCTAGCCTACCTCAGACCTGCTGCAGGCAGGGAAATCACTAGGCAGGCTTTACCCAGGCAAGCCCAAAGTCTCAAGATGTGACCTGGAGATGAGCAGGTTCAGAGGTTGACTCTGCAGCAGTTTGGGCTCCTCTTTGTCTGTGACTTGGAGGCTGGCAATTTGCTCTCTCCCCACCAAAAGGATTCTTGTGGGAGTTGAAATGGGTTGAGAGACAAAGGGGTTTCTTCCCAGAAATGAAACCAAGCTGATGATTGCAGGATGCAGCCTGATGCAGATGAATCAAGAAGGCTTGCTACTGCTCTAATCTGGTCTGCAATCCACATCTACTGCAGCCAGACTGTGCGTAACACTGCCAGAGTGGCCAAGACGACTACGAACAGAGTGGAGGAGATAGTTTCTTGCTGCTCTCTATCACTGCAGGGTCTCAATGCTTTGACTGGTCATCAGTGTCCCTCCTGTCCACAAGTTTACTCAAAGTGAGAGATAGACAGCATGGCTGCTACCTTCCCTTTGGCCAGCAAATCAACCCTGAGCGGAAAAATCAGCCATCAAAAGGCAGCATGCTGCCAGCACGTAGATCCAACCACGATGCCTGTGCACAGGGAATCACATTCATCATGAATTCAAAAGCCTCTGACTCCTGAGACAGATGAGAAATCCCCTGGCAGATGCAAAACCAATTGAAAGAGGCACCTTTTCCCTCAGTACCCAGCTGAGCTGCAAAAGTCCTTGACAGAGGAGGCTGTGGATGCTATTCCAGTGGGTTCAGAAAGTTGGCCAGAAGGAAATGCATCCAGAAATATTAGATACAAAAAGGTCATGTCTGCCTCTGGAGAGAGGCTGAAGGTGGCTGCTAACCATGGCAGTCCTGGGTAATGCTTTCCTAGCCAGGAGCTGGAGTGTCTATGAATGTATCCAGAGTGTCGTGCAGCAATCCTAAAAAGTCATTCTCTGCTTGTTCTAATCTTCCTCCTTGATCATCTGCTGGTCAGAGACACTGCTGTGGCTTAGAGGCACCTTTGATTGACCCCAGAGAGCTATTTCTGCAGGGGGATTGGACTAGATGATCTCTAAAGGTCCTTTCCAACCCTGCCATTCTATGATTTCACTTTTCAAGGCCTCCCAAATCAATGAAGTAAGGGGATGAAAGCCTCTCAGATGGGTCAAGGGTACCTGGCACACTGGTCACTTGTGCCTGGGAAAGGCTGGCCTTGCCCCTTGTTGCTTTTGAAAAAGTCTGCACTCACCCCAATCACCTCCTGCTCCTCTCCAGCCTGGGCAAACCAACGTGGCCAGATCAGCAGAGCTCTTCTGTTATGCTGCTTTGCACCAATCCCACTCCAGTTTATGCTGGGGACCTTCAGAGACTCACTCAGCCTAATTAAACACCAGTTTACTCTTTATCATGTCTTGTCTCTGTCAATGACAGCAGCAGCCTGTGATGGCAGGGACTGGGTCTCTCTTAATTAGCCGTGAGATGAAGTGATAACCTTGAAGTCCGTGCAGACCTAAGCAAGGCTGATACTGCTTGTCAAACCAGCAGCATTTCAAAGCCTGTCAGCTGAGATGTGCATGAGCCAAGGAAGAAAATATCCTACTCACTGGAGCTCTTGCAATGTCTCAGGAGCAGGGAGAGAGGNGAGAGGAGAGGAGAGGAGAATGAGGCACAGCCCCTGGTTCCCTGAAGCAGGGCAAGCTCTGGCTGTGGGCAGATGTGCAAACAGCTGGTGCTGGGCTGATGACTGTGATGGTTTAACCCTGGCTGGGTTTCAGGTGCCCATCAAGTTGTTCTGTCATTCGCCCTCCTGAAATGGACAGGGGAGAGAGAAACAACAAGGGGCTCACAAGTGGAGATGAGGACAGGGAGATCACTCAGCAGTGACCATCATGGGCAAAACAGACTCACAGCTTGGGGAGAAATGGTGTGATTTGTTAACAATCAAAACAGAGTAGGGGAATGAGAAATAAACCTGAGCCTCAAAACACCTCCCCCAATCCCTCCCTTCTTTCTGAGTCTCTGCCTCCTCCCCTTCAGCAGCACAGAGGGATGGAGGTATGAGGGTTACAGTCAGTTCATTACAGATGGACTTTGCTGCTGCTGCTTCTCAGGGAGAGGCCTCCTCATACTTCCCACTGCCACAATGTGGGGTCTCTCCCACAGGAGACAGTCCCTCAGGAACTTCTCCAGTGTGGGTCCTTCTCATGGGCTACAGCTCCTCATGAACTGCTCCAGCCTGGGTCTCAGCCATGAGGAACAGTCCTTCAATCTGACTCCACTGACACAGGAACACAGTCAGATCCCTACCATATCCTCAGCAGCCCAAAATCCTCCTGTTCCCAGCTCAGCTTCCTCCTTTGGGGATGATAATTCAAGCAGGGATGCTTCTGCTCCCCTGTCCCAATGGACAAGCAAGTGGCCCCTTAGCCCTGAGAGCTCTGTGCAGCAGGAGGTGCCTCTGGGAGAGCACTGCTTTAACACTGGTGAAAAGCATCTGATGGAGATGAACAAGCCTTTTCTGCAGAGGGCCTGTCTTGCTCTTCAATCTCACAAGACTGGCCATGGAAGTTGCAGCCCTTTCCAGAGACAGACAGCCAAATTGCTTCACTGGTACTTCCTTCTTGCTTCTCCCACACTCACTGGGGGCCTGGATCTCAGATTGAAACTGGGCTTCAGCCTGTCACAACATCCTCACCTCTAATCTAAGGTGGAAAGGAGACCATGTCTATGACTTCTTAGCTTCAGAACATACTCTTGCTTATTTGCTCCCAGCTCCTTCCCCAAGATCCTGGTTTCACATCCACCTGTGTCCCCATGCAGCTCACGAGTCCCCTTGCAAGTGTCCCCTTGCTCCAGCCCCAAGTTCTTCCCACAAGCTCCAGCAGCTCAGAGGCACTAAACCAACTAAGCTCTCCTTGGGGGATTGACCCTAGAGATCACAGCAAGAAACCAGAATCTGGATGAGTCCCGTCTCCATTTGCAAGTCTGATGTTGGGAGAGCCCCTGGACCTCAGCAAAGCACCTATTGCAAACAGAGCATTGTCCACCTGAGAAGCTTGTGGGGTACAACTGTCGTGGCTATTTCAGGCTTTCAAAGGGCCACTTCTGGACACACACATGGGAGAGACACAGGCAGCCCCACAGCACCTTCTCCTTTGTCTTATACCCTGCTCAGCTTTCCACAGGCAGCTCCAACTGGTCTCACTGGTCCTTAAAACCTGGTAGACACCAGTCCAAGGTGGGAAGAGAGAAGGGAGGAGTGCAGGGGTGTGATGTGCTGCAGAGAACTGAGGTGAGAGACATGTTTCCTTCTCTGCACAATGTTGGAGAAGTGATCTGGGGAACGTGGCCACAGCTGATCCAATCTGGCAGGCTGGGCCAGCTCCTCATGCCTCCTACATAAACCCTCAAGGGCATAAAGAAGGGTTCAGCCTTTTCTCTAAGGAGCATGTTTTGGCAGCTGCTTGTCCTCGAAGCACTTAAAGGTCCCTTTCTCCATCCTGGATCACAATGAAGCATGACTTTTGGACTGACACAAGAGAAGCATCATTTCTCCTTCAGCTAGAACAGCCTGAAATAGCTCATGATGATTGTGGATCTCCCCAGGCTCCGCTCCCTTGGGAAGAGCAGCAATGCCTTTTGCACTGCCATCAGTGTGTCTGCCCCTTCTGCAAGCTAACACCCTGTCAGCAGTGTCCTCCAGAAACCCAGGCGAGGAGAGGAGGAGGCAAGGAGCCTCACTCCTGCTCTTGCTGTGTTTACTAACTTTGCTAGAGCCCCCCAAAGGCTCCACTGATGTACCCTCCACCACCCCTCATCCTCCTCATTGCAAAGCTGATGAATCATAGAATCAGTATGGTTGGAAAAGAGCTTTAAGCGCATGGAGTCCAAGCCCTCTCCTCAGCATNTCCCCAGCACCCTTGTGCTCCAGCCCCTTCCCCAGCTCTGTGCCCAGCTCTGGCCACGCTGCAGCCCCTCAGTGTCCCTGTGGCAGTGAGTGAGGGACCCAGCACAGAACATAATAAAGTGCCCCATTTTGGTCACTGAGTTCAGGACCTTTAATGAACTGGCAGGTGCCAAATTCCATTCAGCTTTCATCCCCCATTTCCACCCTGTGCCCTGCACTTATGCCTATAGAAGTAATTGGTGGATTTTTACCCAGGGTGAGGCCATGGAAGCATCTTCCAGACTGTGCAGCTCCTGGTACTATTGAGGTTTGCATCAGATAACACTGTACCAGACAACGTCTGAAACTGCCAGGGATGTTCCTCCCCACGGGGAAAAAGATTGCAATCTCCTTTCTAGGTGGTGCTGCTCTGGCAGGGGAGTTGCACTGGATGAGCTTTCAAGGTCCCTTTCCAAGAGATCCTGTGATTCTAAAGCCCTCTGAGATCCCCTGAAAGAGAAATGCTTTCTAAAAGCAAGAGCTTATTATACTTCTGGGTTTCCAGAAATGCAAAACAGAAACACAGTGATATTAAGGGACTTTTCCAAAGCTGCAGCAAGCTGGATGGTCCTAGGAGAACCAGGAATGAGCTCCAAGCACATGAATTAAAGCCTAAATAGTAACTGGTCCTGGTCAGTTGGTGGTTTCACTGCTTAAAACACACTGTGACTTAGAGAGGCAGACCAGCAGTTCCTCTAGCTCTGTGTGTTTTGCCTCCCATGGCAACAATGAGACACACCTTAGTGAGATGATGTGAATCAGGATCCTTTTTGTCAGTTCTTCTCCCTTTCCCTCAGTCAGGGATGTTAAGGGAACATCCTTTCCCCTCTTGCATCTCTCTTGATGGACTTGCTGCCCATGAAATGATCTGATGCCTGGTAGGTTTGGATGTGTCATATCCCTGACTGTCTGGGAAGGAAGCTGGGACATAAGCTGGGGTTGCAGTGCCAGCCTGGAACAGTCTTTACTCACTGTTATAGATAAAACCAGCAGTATTCTGGCCACTGTGCTCTTTTCACAGCTCACCAGGCAAAACCCAGGGGCAGCTTTTCCTACACAAGCACCTGCAGACTCCTACTAGCCAAAAACCAGACTTCCAGCAGGATATCTCACCTAAAGCCATGTGGGGTTTCTTTTCTGCCTTTTATGTGCACTCTTGCACCTCAACCAGAAGCATATGCTGCTTATTTAAGACCTATTGCTCCCCTGGGAGGAGAGGGAAAAGTGAGAAGCAGGGAATAAGGAATCTGTGCAATGTACTGGCCTCCAATTTCTCCTCCTTTGATCATCCCAAAAGTGAGAAAGGATGGGAATGTGATGCTGTACTGCCAACTCCAAAGCATTTCTAGTGCTTCCTCATCACTGCTAATGACAGGTCAGTGATGGCTGTGATTGACAAGTGTCACTCTCCCTGTTCTCACTCCTAAAGCACCAGGACAAATACTATCTGTCTGTCTTGCAGCTTTACACATATTACCAGCTTTCCCAGAGCTGTTTTGAATCTGGTTCCATCTCAGCCCACCACAAGCTGCAAGATTGTGCAGCCTTGTTGTTAAATGAGGGTTAAATGTCTCCATATGACACCAAGGGACTGAAACAGTTAAGTGACAGAGTTGTATCAGGGGTTAATCCATTCAGGATTCTGCCAGCTAAGCATTTGGCACCTTCCAGACATGCCCGGTCAGCAACAGCTCATCTTGTGGGGCTGGAATGAAAGCTGGAAGCCAAGCCCTTGCTGCTCTTACCTCCCAGCACATCACAGTCCTTCAGCTCCTGTGTGTCCAAGCACCTCCTGCCACCATCAGGATGGCAGTGAGTGGTTGCTGGTGGCAAACAGGCACAGGAGAAGCTTTCACATGCTCACACCAACAGGCAGATGTGAGCTCCTCGGCCCTGCAGAGCCACAGACATGCTCTCTTCACCTGATTTTGATTCCTATGGGTGGGATATGAGTGATTGAGGTTGGCACAAGCTCAATGTATGCCCAGGAAAGGCAGGAATGAGACCTACTGCCTTCCCAAGGAAAGGCCCTAGAGAGCTCCTTCTCTTGCAGGATCAGCACATCACTTCTGGCTCCATTGGGCAAATACCTCCCTGCAAACATCTGCAACGTCTGCATGTCTGTCTCCATCTAGAAAGCAAAGAGGGATGTTGATGCCCAGGGGTGCATCTCCCTGATAAAATGCTTGGCTTCACATCAGGCAGCTCTCCCTAATGTCTCCAGGCTGTTCTGCTCTCCCAGCTCCCTCTCCAGAGGTTTATAGCTCTTCTGGTTTTCAGCTTCTGTTCCTTTTCTTTCCCAGCAAGACAAATGCACATGGAGGGTCTCAGTATCCACACTCCATAAACAAGCAGCATATGTGAGTAGCCAGTGCTGAACATGAGCTGTAGCTTCTGTGCAAAAGGAGAGTTGGAGCATTTCAATACACTCCATCAACTCTGGATGCTGGAAAAGCAGCAGGAGATGGTGGGAAGCAGCTCAAATTTCACCAGACACACAGACTTCCACCTTCCCCATCATATTATTACCATCAGGGTCAATAAAAGAGTAAAATTCCCATTCCAAGCCTCACAAAAGGGAGCAGCAATTTCTTGTGAGAGGTGGTAGGAAGCTGGAGAGGTCATGTTGCTGCTTGTCATAAGAGCCACTATCCTCCCAGGCTGTCATCCAGCTCTGAGAACACCCAGTTGGAGATGGTTCAGAGGGTGGAAGGAGCTTCTTCTCCCTTCACAGACCGTTTGCAGACAGAACATGACCTAGGAGGATACCTTTCTGGAAACCCACCTCCCTCCCTGAACCTCCCAGCAGAAGAAGAGTCTGTGGTGGAGCTGGAAATGAGCCCAAGATGTTGCACTGCCAAGTGTCTGCCTCAGCCATGGAGCCTGCAGAGGAAGACTGCCCCAGGGAGGTGTTTTGTGGGTTCAATCACCCCCTGGGAAGGTCAGTTCTGGCCCCAGCCAAAGCAATTGAGGGATTCAAGTGTTTTGAGAGATTTCCTACAAAGGTTTTCACTTTGATTGACCTTTAAAAGGCCAATCCTGCTGCTTTTGCAGTTAAAGCTGATCCATGGGCTCCTTGTTAAGCACTGATTCCTTTATTTTCACCCCATGAGTTTCCAAAATGACAGTTAACTCTCTAATCCCAGCCTTACTCAAACAACAGGTTAGTGACTCAGCACTTACCCTTTTTTCATGCATGTGATCTCAACCAGCTCCCTTCCATCCCTTCAGCCCTTAACATGCACTCCTCATCTCTTTGTCACCAGTAGCCCATGCACCAGTGCTGGTTCCAAAACCATCACCTTGGAAGCACAGACCTTCTGTGATTCCCTCTCTTCTTCATCAGGCTCCAAAAAACAATCCCCATCTTGCCCCCTCAGTTCAGTGCAGTGCCAGGAGCTGTGTCCTGGTGATGGTGCCATTGCTACTCAGAGGAGCAGAGTAGGGCAGGAGTAACTGATGCCTCTTGATTGAGCATTGAACCTATTTCTCACCTGCAGCGTGTGAAAACATGATGAGCCAGGATGTGGGACCCAGAGACTTCATCACTTTCTGTGCATGGGCTTCCCCAAATACTGTCACTGGTTTCCTCCAGCATCTCAGTACAGTGGTAGCACTAGCTGATGTATTCTCAGATACAGAAGGAGAAGCAACTCTTCATCCTCTGGCTCTTTGTGCCTTGAAACTTCACCTCTACATCCTTCACCTACCCTGCCTCTTACCACAATCCTAATGGCAGGAATCACCTCTTGGCTCTGCAAAGATCACCTCTGGTAGCATCACTCAGCAAAGCTTTGTAGGGTTCAAACCCAAATTAGTAGCAGGAGTCTGGTCCTTTTCTCAAAGGCTGTTGAGGATATTTGCATTGTAGTTGAGGCTGAGGATGATGTGAGGCACCTGACAGCATTGTGGTGTTGACCTGAGCCACGGGAGATGCCAGCTCACAGGTATTTCTGCATCTCAGGGCTGTGCAGGTTGAGTTCCTGCCTCATGGCACACACTCTTTGTCCAGGTCACCAGCCACCTGGAAACAGCTGATGGCCACAACCTGGGGACTTGTGTCCCTCTGACAAGGACTGCATTGGTTTGGTGATAGCCCCATGTGCCATCCAGTAGGAAAAGAGAAGGTGCAGCCTGACTGGGGATGAGGGAGGATATACAACAGCAGCAAAACTGAGTCAGAGCACAGGCTCATTTGGCTCAGCTGCCAAAGGAAGAGAATGAAACCCAGCCAGCACACAGGGAGAGTTTCCAGACTACTCTTCCTACTCTTCAACACCTCACCTTTTCCACAGAAGTGGTGCTTTCATTTCATTTACCACATTTGGTACCTTTTCTCCCCAGTTATTCCCGTGTAACCTCTTGGTACCCCCAATAGCCTGCAGAAAAGGGTCACCAGCTTACTGACCTGTTGCATGGGGCCACATACTCTTGTCTATTTGGAGGCCACCACCTGTTGCATCCTTGTTTTCATCTTGGAGAAGACTCTGGATGGTCAATCCTTGTCCATCCTCTCTGCCAGATGATGGACCACCCTTATACTGGTATTTCTATGTATACTTCTACATAAAGAGGAGGGAAGATTCCTTCCTTACAGCCTAAAACACTCCCCAAAAAGCAACTAACACCTTACTAACTTGTTTATATGGCACTTCTGCTAATGGATTAAGGCTTTTCTAGACTAAAAGGGCAAAAGCATTGCCAACAAGTAGATGACTTTATCTTCCCCAGCTGAGAGGCAGCTTAAAGACAGCAACAGAGAACAGGTGAGCTGTGGAGAATTATACTAAAGATGTACTGGTTTCTTTTCTTCCCCTTCCCCTTTTTCCCACCTCCCAGCTTGGTGCTAAAGAGTAGATAAAGAGCTGCCAGGACTTCTAAGGGGATGAGTCATCTGCTTTCAAAGCCTCTCTGTGACTTGACTTAAGGAAGAGAAATAGAAAGCCAATGAAAGTAAAGCCTCAGCAAAGTGAAAACTGGACTCAATGAAAGGAAAGCCTCCACAAAATGAAAACTGGAAGGTCCACTAGCCCAGTGCAAAGGAGGAATTACCCAAGGAAGGTCTGTGGATGGGAGCAGGAAGGAGAGGTAAGGAGTTTTACCTGCAGAAGTGCTTTAAAACCTGGCTCTGCTCCAGACTTGGGCCATCCTAGTGAGGTGAGGCATCCCTCATAACACCCTGTGATCTTGTATTTCCCCAGCCTGAAACAACAGGGCTGAAAGAACTAAATCCCCATGCAACTCACACCCTCCTGAGCAGGATCCAGGTGTTTTTTTGCCCTCTCTGCAAATGACACCCCCACACAGCAGGTTGAGGTGGGAGAAGCAGCCACCCCAAGCTTGAGCATCCCCTGCCAAGGTGCCCAAGAGCCCCTTGTGTGGAGGCTTCCTGCTCTCATGGCAGCAGTAAAACAGAAAGGAGCTGACTGAGAAGTTTTTAGGTCATTTCATGTAACAAGAGGAGCTTGCACTGATTTCCAGGGCAGGGAGATTGTGAGAGGACACACAGAGAGAACATTTGTTCCCTTTGTGTTCATCCCACATCACTTCAAAGCCTCCCAGCTCAGCTCAGTGGCAGGCCTGACTCACAGGAGGCTTCAAGGAGACATCTTCCCCGCAAGACCTCTCTGAGGGCTCTGTTGACTCATGGGGCCCTTTGGGCACACTGACTTCATGCCCTGCTTTGCCCCTTGGGAAGGGCAAGGGAAGGATGCTGCCTTCAGCCTGCATCCCTCATGCATTGCACAGGGACTTTGACTATTGGTTCTTTCTCAATGCACTCAGGACCTTCAGCTGCTCTGGACCATCCTGTTGCTGATTCCTCACAAGTCTCATCTCATTTCCCTCAACAGCTGCCTAAAGCAAAGTGCTAAATGTGATCCATTCTTGCTGAAAATCACCCAACCCTCTGCACTTGGGCTCCTTGTCAGCTGTCCTTGGCTCTCCCAGCCCCAGGGCTCAACTCTACAGCCTTCTGCTTTCACAGGGTGCCTTTGCTGATGGATTTTTTTTGCCTAGATGTGTTTATTCTGTATTAATTTGTCCATGTGCATATCCCCACCCCAAGAGCTACTCATTTTGGAGCAATCATCAGCCTTCCCAGGTGCTCTCCAAGCCCACTAAATGGCTTTTGTAGGACATAGCATCAGGATTTCTCTACCACATCTAAACCCTGATGAGGACACTGACTTCTGGACCCAGCAGGAGGGTTGTGGGATACCCACTGTGAATTAAGAACCTGTCTCATCCACCAGCATGGCAGCATTTTGGGTTGTGGCTTCTGAAACACAGTAATGAAAGGGATGGAAAGTAGAGATGGCCTCAGGGGCTGATGCCCTTCCCCAGGTTAGCTGCCTAAATAACACGCACTGAATCAGAGCCTTAATCACTTCTTTGCTAGCAGTGCTCATTATCACAGCATCAGAGTATGTCACAACCCATTAACTAACTAATCTTTGCATCCTTGGAGTACATTATTCCTACTCAGAAATGGAGAACTGAGGTTCAGAGAGCTTAAAAGCAAAAGTTGCCAGGAATGTTTATTGCTCCCTATCAGACATGGAGCACTTGCCAGTGCTGGCAGAGCACCATGGAGAAGGTACCTTCTTTCCCCTTTCGTGGCATCAGTTATTATTCTTCCCATTTCTCTCCTTTCCCATATTTCTTTCTGACCCCTTTTTTCCATCTACCTCTTTGCCTCAGAGAAACATTCCCCTGTGTCCCACATCGTTGTGGCACTTGTGGCTTTTAAGCTTGTGCTGAAACGTGGGATGTGTTCAAGTGCTGGTTGACCTAAGTCCAAAAGTGGTTGCAGTTGTGAGCTGTGCCTTGCTCAGCCCTCTCTCTTGCTAAGGGGCTTTTCTCCACGTTAAGAAGGAAGAAGTCTTTCACTAAGAGGGTTGTTAAGCACTGGAAGGGGCTTAAAGGAGGTGAGGGAGCCTCCATCCCTGGAGATATGGAAAAGACACATAGCTGAGGTGCTGAGGTCCATGGGTTAGTGCTGGGCTTGGCAATGTGAGGGGAAGGCTTGGACTGCAGGAGCTTCAGGGGCTTTTCCAGCCCAAATGATTCTATGGTTGTAAGACTTGCCTGAGTCCTGGGTCAGGCACCTCCAATGCTCATTGAAAATCAGTTAAAATAATTCCCTGATGTGGCAGAGAGAAAGGAAAAGAAGTTTGCATACGGTCTCCATGCCCAGTGACCAGGAGGGTGGATGCAATGGCAGCCTGGAGCAGGCCATGGCCACCTGGCCCTTGGAGCCCTTAGTAGGGGTGGGATGGCTCCAAGCCACTTTGGGATTAAAAGGTCTGAGATAATCACCTCCATCTTCTCCAGATCTTCCCACTGTTCCTTACTCATGTATCTCCTCAGCAGGCTGGTTTCTGAAAGCCAAACTTTGCCTCCTTGCAGGCCTCCTGGAGAGCTGTTACAGCCTTAGGAAAAGCAGCCTGAGAGATGGCAATGCCATCTCCCAGTGAACGCCAAGGATACAAGAGGGAACCTCTTTGTTTCTGCCCCTTTAAACATACCATCTGCCACTCTGGCTGGTAGGAGAAGTCCTCCAGAGGAGTACTGCCTCTGGGGATGCAATGAGCCCCTCAACTGCTGTGCCATCAGCTGAGCTGCTCCGAGCTGCCTCGATTAGGCTGAGCATCCCTTCCCCAGGCAATTGTACATCCCAGGAAGGTGGTGTTATCCAACAGCAATCAGCAGCTCTACAGTTTCAATTGCCTATGAAATGGAGAAATTCCCACAAGGGAGTGCAATCTGTGAAGCACTTTTTTTTTTCTTTTGATGGATGTTTAATGTGAATATTGACTATCTGGGCTCTTTTTTTTTTTTCCCCTTCTTCTGCCTAATAAGTGAAGTGGATTTATGTGAAGCCTCATTGTTCAGCTTTCAGTGTCATAAGGCAGCTCTGTTTTGATTATGGTGATTTATTCTGCTCTGCTGCACTATCTGTAACAGCTTGTAACAGATTCAATTCCCTATTACCTTCCCCCCCCCCCCCAAAAAAAAAAAAAAGAGATTCAGCTGCATTTGGGACTGGATAGATTTTTCAGAAGAGCATGAAGAAAAAGAAATCCATTGTGGTAATTTTGTCTGACCTGCTGGTCAGCTTAGCCCATGAGCTTTGTGCACTAATTCCCACCTCAGCTCCAATAACTGTGATCCTATGAGAACTCCTCCTTTCAAAAGCCAGCACAAGCATCACTTGGGATGGGGAATGCAACACAGCCTTTGTCTGCTCTTCCTATGATCAATTATCCTCGGTGTTTAAACCTAAATACATCTGTCTTATTTTTTCCTGGCTTGATTTATCCAGCTCAAACTTCCAGACTCTCACCTCTGTCATCGATTTCTGTCCTCTGTGCAAACCTTCATGGGATGGCATGAAATCACTCCTTAATCCTCTCTTTGTCAAGCTAAACACAGTGAGATCCTGGAGCTTCTCACAACAAACAGATTCCCAATCCTTTAAGCATTTTCTTGGCTCTTCTCTGAACCCTATCCAATCAACTGTTGATTTCAGGCTGGGCAGAGTCTTCCTGCAGGTTTGAGTGTGCTGCCAAAGCAGAGGAAGGTACAGCATCCTTTTGCTCACTGAAGCATCCATTGTCTATAAGGCCAAGAATGGCATAAGCCTGTTTAGCCCCAGGCAAAGCTCCTGTTCTCTACACTGTCTGTTAAGTCTTTTGCAATCTCCACTTCTTGGAAAACAGTTCTACACCCTGTAAGTCCCTGTGTACAGCTGTAGATCAGCTCTCTACAACTACCTGAAAGGAGGCTCTTGTGAGGTGAAGGTTTGGTCTTTTCTCTCCAGTAAGGAGTGATGGGACTAGAGGAAATGGCCTTAAGTTTCCCCAGGGGAGGTTGAGGTTGGAGCTGAGGCAGAATTGTTTCCCTGAGAGGGGTGTCAGCCCCTGTGCCAGGCTGCCCAGGGAGCTGGGGGAGTGCCCAGCCCTGGAGGGATCCCAAAGCCATGGGGCTGAGGTGCTGAGGGCCATGGGGTAGTGCTGGACTTGGCAGGGGGAGGGCAGGGCTGGGACTTGATGATCTTAAAGGTCTTTTCCAGTTCTATGTTTCTAATTGTGGACACACTCCAGGACTTGGTCCTTCTGTACGTGTCATGTGAGCTACGTCTGCCAAATCATTTTTCTGACTTCCCAGATCCAGAGGTGTTCACGTGCTTGCATCTCTACATTGGGGTCTCACACTCAGATTCTGCTCCTCCATGAGCAGCAGCCCAGTAGCAGAGGCCACAGCCTTGTTGCACAGCCAGTGCTGTGCAGACACATTTACTGGCCCAGACTGAGTTTCATGCAGTAGCATCTCCTTGTGAAAGTCCATGCAGAAGCCAAGTGAGATGTAGCTACTATTTAATTCACAGAAACACTGAATTTTAAGGGCTGGAAGGGACTTGGAAATTTCCTCCAGTGCAACCTCCCTGCCAGAGCAGCAGCACCTAGAGCAGGGCACACAGGAACTCATCCAGCTGAGTTGGAATGTCTCCTGAGAAGGAGCCTCCACAACCCATCTGGGCAGCCCCTGCCAGTGCTCCCTCACCTCAACAGGGAACAAGTTTGTCCTTGTGTTTCTTTGGAACCTCTTCTGTTGCAGCTTGTCCCCATTGCCCCTTGTCCTATCATTGGCCATCACTGAGCACAGCCTGGCTCCAGCCTCCTCACACCCACCCTTGATGGATTTGTAACATGAATGAGCTCACCTCTCAGGCTCCTCTTCTCCAAGCTCAAGAGCTCCAGCTCCCTCAGCCTCTCAGCTAGTAGGTTAACCTGGCTCCAAATGAGCCTTCTCCCCATTTCACCCTTGTCCCCTCCACCCCAGCCCTGGCACAGCTATAGACTGGGAATTAAACAGCTCCCAAAACTGCATTTCATTGCCAAGCCTGGATCAACCAGGCAGTGAGTAACAGTGCTCCCATTCAGCTGTCACACACCAGATGAGACCATCTTCTGCTACATTGCCAGAGAGCGTTTTTTTTTTCTCCCCTAAGGGTTTGAGTGTTTTAAATCCTTGGTTCATATTTATCCTCTTCCACGTCCCATCAGGGATGTGAGGCAGAGATTCCTTATGGATGCTGGGGAGAGGAGTGAGCTTCTGATGCAGGAGAGTCACTTGTCTGCACCATCTTAACAAGTCTGGACATCAGCTCATGGTTATTCAAATCACAGAATGGTGGGGTTGAAAGGGACCTTTGGAGATTATCCAGCCCAACACCCCTGCAGAAGCAGCTCCCACCTAGATCAGGTCACATAGGAACGTGTCCAGGTGGGTCTTGAAGAGCTCCAAGGAAGGAGCCTCCACACCCTCCCTGGGCAGCCTGGGCCAGAGATCCATCACTGAAACATTCAAACAGTTTTTCCTGTGTTTAAATGGAACTGTTTGTGTTCCAGCTTCATCCCATCACCCTTTGTCCTGTACAATAAAAAAACAAAGGGATGCCCCAAGGATTTGCCTTCTGAGAGTAAAATAAACAACCCCTTGGCCACAAAAAGGACATCCCACAGCACGCCAAGGCTATTCCTCTCACTGAATAGGATGAGAATAGAAAAAGACCTGTTTCAGGAAGCAACAAAATCACCTTGTTAAGGCTCCAATGAGGCCAGAGGTCGACGGCAGGCAATAAAAAAATCATCTTGTTTCCAGCATCTGAATACGGATTGTGATTTCACCAGCGAAGTGCTGCTTTAATAATCTCACAAGCAATTGTTGAGGAGACCAAGAAGTTGCTCTGTCCTGTGTAAACATGGATTTTAGATGGAGAGGAAGCACAAATACCTATAGTTCAGGCTGCCTGACCCTTTCCACCATGAGAGCTTATTTGTAGCAACTGATAACGTTGCAGAGCTGAAACCAAGACAGTCTAACATTTTCTACACAGGATGCTTTACCTCAGATTGACCTCATCTACAGCAATTGTTCAGCTATTTTCCTAGAATAAGGTGAAAGGAGGATCTGCTGGTTCGCCTGGATTCATCAATTTGTGGTAAAGGCTTTTTTGTCCTGGAAATTGTCTTGCTGTGGTACTCTGCAATAGGGAGTAAATGGAAAAAGAGCAGTGTGTGATCAAGCAGTTAAGAGTTTGGATCTCATGTAGAGTGGAGCAGGGAGTGCAGATGACACAGCCAGCCTCACAGGCAGCATTGCCCAGCTTTGTTTTTTATGGCTTCAACACTGTTTCATCTGTTGCTTAACATCAGGTTTCATCGTGGTTGGGAGAGAGGTGAAAAGTGAAAGCAAGGAGACCCATGCAATGCCTACAAACCCTCCTGCTGATGCTGGTGGTCTACAGGGACTGCTCCACTCCTCACCTCTAAAGGAGTTTGCCTTTTCTTTCTGGGGCAGAATTGCTTGCTGGCTTTAGCTTCTTTACAACATGCTGGGGGTCAGAAAGCTGGGCAGCCCAAGTATCAACCACATGCTCCACAGCAGCAGTACAGGATGTGCACGACCAAGCTGAGCTGGGGAGGACGTGATGTCAATGCTTGTGGTATTGCTTACCCCTTTCTCCCCCAAAATCCAGTGCCAGGAGCCTTTCGCTATGCCAGCAGCCAATCCACCTCCTGTCCTTGTGCCAAGTTGTCATCGTGCTGTGGTGATGGTGTTTTGCCTTTCCCCCTCTGTGACATCCTAAACACCAGCCTGGTTTTGGGTCTTTTGTGCTTTCTGCATACAAAAGCCTGGATCTGGAAGCCTGCTATTGGTTTTCTGCCCCTGCTCCCTGCTTTTTGACTTGTTCTAACAGCGCTTCAGCTTCCACTTCTGCACATCAGCAGCAGTCGCTCACTGTGGGATCCAAGTTTTGCTGACAGAGACTGAACATTTCTCCTCAGCCCTCAGCATCCTGCCACTCACATCAACCAATATTTGTGCTGCAAAGTGGAGAGGCAGGCAGGAGTTTTATGGAAACATCCTCTATCTGCATGAGGATTTCCAGCTCTGTATCATCCAGCAGCCCAGCTTTCCTTAGCATTGGCAGACCTGTACTCAGCACCACCCACACAGTGCCCAAAAGCCACAATAACTATCCCCAGATGGCCAAGTGACAAGAAATAGGGCATTTGTAACAGGAATAGAGAGGAAAAACTGCTCCTTGTCAGGAACAATCCCTCTGCCCTTTCCATCTTCAGTGTAGCAAGGTCTTCAACAGCAAAATGAAGGTGGGCTCCCAGGATGAGGTTGCTGGTAGTGCTTGCCGTGAGTGATGCTCTGTATTACTCAGCAGTGCTAAAGCTCTCAGCAAAGGACAGCAGAAGACAACCCAGTGCAAGGAGCTGTGGCTTAAGCCATGACTCTGGAGCAAATGGTTCTTCCTGGATTGGAGGCAGGACAAGATGCCACGCTGCTGCCTTGGTGGACAAGGCAACGGAGGTGCTACTGGTGCATGAGATGGATTTCCAGCCCATGCTTGGGCTTAGGGGAAGAGATTTTGTCCAGAAGGATGCACAAGATACCTACTCTGTGTCCGTACTGATAAATGTCCTAAACCTTGAACCCCTTATTCTTTCAGACTTCCAAGAGTTCAATCCTTCTGCCTCTCCTTGGAGGTCCCAGTAGATAAGCTTGGAGCTGGCACACCTTTGCAATGGGACATGGCTCCATGGGTGTGAGCAAGCCACTTATCCAAAGGCTGTCATGCCTGCCTGCAGCTACTGAGAGAGTCCCACTTGTTTCTGTGGATCAGCCCTACTCTCTGTCCTCTCTGTGAGCACCAAAGCTACTGAAGCAGCCCTAAGAAGGCTGCTGTAGGCATCACAGCATCTTCCATCCCTTCTTCCTTGATTGAAAGTCAAGCTCCCAGGGAGCAAAAATGAAAGTCAGAGCCACCTAGCATGGCCTACTTTTGTTTTTCACAGTTAACCTGGACTGTCTCCACATTGAATGGCTCCAAACCCAGCTCATTTCCTACACTCCAAAGTGCTGGAGGCTGGGACAGCCTTTAAGGGTGTACCACCTCATGCTAGCCCAGTCCTGCAAGCCTTTCAATAGAATAAGAATCATAGAAACACAGAATGGTAGGGTTGGAAGGGATCTTTAGAGATTATCTGCTCCAACACCCCTGCAAAAGCAGCTCCCATCTAGATCAGGTCTCATAGAAACGTGTCCAGGTGGGTCTAGAGGAGCTCCAAGGAAGGAGCCTCCACACCCTCCCTGGGCAGCCGGTTCCATGGGAGAAGTGGATAGGCAAGCTACACATGTTCTCATCAGAAAAGTCAGCACTGAGCCTTTCTTGTGCCAAAAACACCCAACTAACCCACCTACAGAGGAACCATTGTTCCAGAGCAGCTCTACAGGCTCAGACAGAGAGCTGAGTGTTTTGGATGCTGTTCAGAAGGAAGTTTTTCTCCTACTATCACACATTACAACTAATTCAGTGGTGCTTGTTCCTATGAAGCAATTACAAAACCAACCAATGACAAAAGATATCCCAACCCAGCCATTTCAAAACCCTTCTCTCTCCCTGCTGCCAAATGAGTGCCTGAAAAGGCTGAATTGTATAAAGTAAAGAGAATATGGAGAGCAGATCCTCAGGTGGTGTAAGAGAGCATCCCTCCAAGGGAATCCAACGATTCTCACTGATTTTTAGCCCTAGCAAATGCCTTTAAAACTCAGCAGAGAGGATTGCATTGCTATTGATCAGATAGCAGCCATCACCAACGCAGGGGGAGATTTGTGCTTCTTGGGGATGCAATAGAACAGGTTCTCAGGCCCTGCTGAGAGAAACAGCAATTTAATAAGTGTTGAAACGTGCTGTCCACTGAAAGGAAATGGAATAATCATGCAGACTGTTGAGAAGCAGGACATGATTCCTACAGAGAGGAGGTTTCTTTGTAAGAAGAGGATTAGCAGCCAGAGTCCAAATCTGAACAGCTCAGCTTTGGACCAGTAGCCCCTGTCTTTCACAAATCTCTCTGTAATGGAGAAGTCACTTAAAATAACATCAGGGCAGCAGCATCCACACCAATTTGCCTGATAAAGCTTTTATCCTCATCTTAATAGGAGCTGACAATTGTTGTCATCACGAGTTAGCAGCTCTGAGCTGCAGCCCAAGACCTGCTGAAAGCACTAAGCTGCAGCTCCTGGATGGGTTTTTACTGTGCTGGAAGCACAGATAAAATGCAGAACAAGGGCTAAATTCATCTCTCTGATTCTCCAGTGTCTTGCTTTTGTGGAGTCCCTGGGAGCATGATGGAGGCTGCAAGTGAGACCTCACTAAGCTCACTTCGTCCTGTGCAGGTCAGGTACAAAGCTTGCTGGTGGAGACCAGGCTGTGCAAAGCTCCAGCAGCCTTCTGGGTCCAGTTTGGCATCAAAATAGTATTCAACAGAGACAGGGAAGGCCTGAGAGAAAGTCATGGTAGGGAAGTGGATGCAGGTGCATCCATGGGGCCATAAATAAAACAAAAGGAAAGAGGATGGTCCTGCTCTGCAAATGAACCTCTCCAGGCATAATGATGTGGAACACTGCTCTGTTCCTGTTCTCCCATCACCTCTATTTCTGTCTCTCAGCGTGGATAACACCAGATATTTACACCACAGAGATCTATTTAGTTTCAGCTCTCTCCCCAGGCTGCAATCCATCTGATTGCAGGTAAGACACCTGAAAGTAGGTCACATTCATCTGAATGTGGACAAAGGAATCCTACCCTAAGTGACAACTTCTGTCATGTGCAATTCACCCTCCTCCCCTTTTTGTCTCAAGCAGCCTGTGTGTATCCAGCAGACAGTGTCATGCTGTAGGGATTAAGTGTTTGATTTAGGTGGGGGAGGTTTTTGACTGTCACTATAGATGTCATGAACAGGGAGCAGCAGCAGAAGTGTGTCCTGTCTGATGTTCATGGGGCCATAGTAAGTAGACCAGGAAAAACATCCCCTTTCTACACTATTTTCTGCCAAACTGAAAGCTTCATGACAATCCTGAGGCTGACACTCAAAAGGTTTAGAGGGTCTGTTAATCTCTACAGTCTATCTGGAGACCACTGCTCTACACAGCCCTGGCTGTCCCTATCTCCTGCCTGGTAAGAGATCAGATGACCTAGACCACTTTGGTCTGGAAGTCCTATAAGCATTTGTGAAACATCATTTCTGTTTGTTTGGGTTTTTTTTCCCTAAATCTCAGTTGGAGGCAGTGAGAGGTGCAGGAATTTGGGAGGTTGTCTGCTGCACCCATTGAATGGAGAGCTCATGCAACCTGACTCACTTGTACCCAGGTGACGTGAGGGTGAGCCATCCTTTAACTTCATAGAATCATTCTGGTTCAAAAAGACCTTTAAGATCATCAAGTCCAAGCCCTTTCCTCACCCTGCCCAGCCCAGCACTGACCCACAGCCATCAGCACCTCAGCTCCACGGCTTTGGGATCCCTCCAGTGCCGGGCACTCCCCCAGCTCCCTGGGCAGCCTGGCACAGGGGCTGACACCCCTCTCAGGGAAACAGTTCTGCCTCAGCCTCAACCTCTCCTGGGGCAACCTGAGGCCATTTCTCCTTGTCTTGTCATTCATTACTGGAGAGAAAAGAGACCAACTCCCACCTCACTACAAGCTCCTGTCAGGGAGTTGTGGGCAGCGCTCATATCTCCTCTCAGGCTCCTC
>WBNH01000484.1:90993-169770 GCA_013401255.1 Urocolius indicus | reverse complement strand
AATAAAATAATAATAAAAAATAAGACTTTTTTCCCCATGTTTCTACAACAACATAAGAAAAGAGAACACGTAGATCTATACTATTCCAGTTAATAATCATTTATAAATGCCTAGTTTGATGAAAAGTTTTCAAAAAGGCTGCCACAGTTGTGGCAAGGAATAAATAAAAATATGGTACAGTTCACTAGTCTAGAATACTCCATTTTGCTGTGCTTTGGACATAGTAACTGGAGAGTAAATCTGATGTCAGCCAGAGTGAGACAAATGTAAGCGTGTTTCATTCTGTGGTAAGGAGAAACACACAGGGATGGGGTGATATGCCCAGAAATGTCCTGATGTTCATTCCTTTCTTTCCCATGTGATGTCAACAATGAGCTGAAATGTAATGCTTGAATTGCACCTGCATGTACATCACATGTTTGTGCACTGATTTGTTAGGAACGTTAGCACCAGCCAAGCCACACACCAGGTCCTGCATATGTTATTTTTATATGTGCGGAAGCATGAAGTAACAACTTGCTTTTCTATTATATTTTAAACTACAGCTCATTTATATATTTACCAAACATACCTGTGCAAAAGGAATGCATGCAATGAAACAGAGAACAATTACTCAGGTTTGGATTTGATCAAAATTGATCAAATTTAATATTTTTTCATCAAACTCAAATTACAATCGAAATGAAATGAAATCAAAATTATTTAAATGTTATATATATGTGGCAATCACAACTAAGTATACTTTCTTCTTAGAGCAGAAATGAACCTTTAGCTTCAGGAAAAGTAAAGCAGGTGCTGATATAAAAGAATAGCTGCTTAGCTTTATTTTGAATTTTGGTTTAAAATTTGGAAGTTATTTCTCTCAGGGAAGAAAGAGCTTGTGATTGAGTTAATCTTCAACCAGAAAAATAACACATTCCCTTTCAGTAAAAGTTTGGTTCCTTTTTGATACCTAGAACGAACGTTCACACTTAGCAGCTGATCCCCCAAAAAAGTAAATTAGGAAAAGTGAAAGGCTCAATGTTAATCTTTTATTATCATCTAAATTACAAAGTTGATTTATTTTCACTCATATATAATGAAAAGTTAAACATTCACACTTCTGTAGTGTAGGCAAGACACTGGGATTTGAGTCTAAAAGGGAAAGGGTGTGAAAAATACAGCAGAGGAAGTCTGAGTTCCCTGAGACAGGGAAATCCTTATTGGCACTCCAAGTTGGATTTCCACACTAAAATTCAAGTACAGAATTATAGTGACTTTTCCTTTCTTTCACAGACCTGTTTAAGAAATATCCATCTTTATTTGGGAAGTTTCTACATATGTGCTGAAGAGATTCATGTATACACTTGGTAAAGCATATGCTGAGGACCTTTTGTTCTTACAAGAGCATTTTACTGAATAACAAGCACAAGCAGTGAGGAAGAGAAGAAGTGTGCTCTTTCCTGAATATGAATAGTGATGTACCCAAAGATGCAAATAAACTGTGCTGACTTCTGCATTTTTCTGTCTGCCAAACACATTAGCCCTCCTCTGCCAGCTGCCTCAGTCTCTTCTATTTCCAAAAAATTCCAATGACATAGTTGTGTATTCCAGCTACAAATTTCTTCAGAGCGATGCAAATCACAGGACAAGGTAAAGCAAAGCAAATGTAATATCAAACCAAGCAAAAGAGAAGACTGTTGCAGCAGCGCAAAAGATTTCTATTTTTCTTGCTACACATGCAGATCCATTCAAATGCGTGGGCTGCAGAGAGGGCAAAATGTGCTTTTGTCTTGCTCTAGGCTCATGGGCTGTTGTTACTCAGTCCATCAGTCATCATCCCTCAGTTCAATGTGTTTAACCAAGGCTAAAGGCTGGGTCATCTTGGCTTCTGTTTTCCAGGCTACTGATAACATTTTTTGGGTAAGGTTACAGTGCTGCTTGTCAATACTTTTTTGTCCAAAAGGGGAATGGCGGCTGAGATTTGTTCTCTTTCTGCAAGTCCACTCTGGGAAGAGCTGAAAGGGGAAGACTCATGGAGTCTCCGGGATGACTTTTTACCAAGAAGTGGAAAAAGGGAGAGCAGGGTTTTCTGTAGCAGCTTACTCAAAGAGCTCCTTGTTTGCTGTTGGAGGCAACAACATTTTCTGTTTACCGTTGTCACATGACGGCAGTATCAGAAACACCAAGCTTCTAAAAAGCAGTTCTGTACCCGTCACAATGTGCTTGTTTAAATACTTGTAAAAGTAAATGATTTAGCAAAAAGAATATGAACTGTAAGTGCCGACACTCTTTTGCTAGTTGGCTACGTCTTAAGCTGCTTTTTGTGGTTGCTTTTATGGGTAAACTCAAAACCTTCTTTGGTGTTGAGATCCTTTATTTTGCTTGCACAGACCACCAACTATGGACACAGTGTGCAATCACAGCTTTATGTAAGTATTCATTACAAGACATATAGAATATAAGTGCATCTGAAGTCAACATAGACAGCTGCAGGAAATAAGAGTCTGATGTGTTTACTGCTTGCAAATGTCCTGAGTGCACTGAGTACCACTTGATGGCACAGGTTTTCTTGTTGAAGTGGATCTTTGGTACAGGATTCACAGCTTTTAGGTGTGAACTGGTGGAAGGGCTTATTGAAGTATTTCCTTAACCAAAGCAGAATAAAAAGCAAAATATACTAGCACTCTGTAGAAAAATAAACATCCTGGGCTTTGCCACAGTTCAGATAGACCCTCTCTCCTCATTTCTCTCCTGAAGAGTGTTTTCTATAGTATCTGAGGACAGACGAGGAAGGGTAATGACAAACTGATGATAAACTTCTATGAATTAAGTAACAGGACTTAAAGTTGTTAATTTTATGGATGAGTAACAGCTGACTCACAACGGAGACTGGAATTGGCAGGCTCTTCAAATCTCTGTTCCAAGTGAAATTCCAAAATAAAAAGTCATTCCAAAACAACAACAATAAAAGATGTGGAAGGAGAAAAAAATCTCCATGGAAGGAGATTTTTAGAGGTTTGGTTTTGGTTTTTTTTTTCCAGGACAGCATTCTGAAAGACATATTTTTTGTCATTTACAAATTCTTCCTCAAGGTCTGTGAACAGTCAATAGCTCTGGTTCTTGACAATGCTGTGACATGAGAACTCAATAGCAAGGCAACTGAAAAAGCCTGGTTTCCTCAGATTTTTGGACTGCTGAGAAGGCCAACTCCTGGAAGTCCTGGAAGAACCTTCACATGAGCATCTGTTTTGGAACCTGGAGCCAGGTTATTGTGAGATAATTCATCCGATGACAGACTAATCACGAGGGCCCTGTCATTAGATGCTATAATTACTTTTTTTTCTGCAATAGCTTCTGCTCTTCTCCACATCCCACAGCACATTCCAGGGCTACTATGTTAATTGGAAGCATATTCCTATGTGTGAAGTGGACTTTAATTAGCACCTAAGGGGCACGTTCTGGTGTCCTGACTCATGTGACATGGAGATATACTTCAGAGCTGCTCTGTGGCAGCCTGTGGGACTGACTGCTCATGAAGAAAGGTGTTTCCTGGCCCAGATGGAGGCTGGCTAGGAAGCTTTGAGCCACTCATATGGGACAAGTTTCCACTGAATGTCTAGCATGCAATGCCATGGCCCCGGGCCCTATAAAACAATAGTTACCCTAACATGTCAAATTATTTTTCTTGACTAATGAGTAATATGAGTGTCTCCAGATTTTCAGTCTGTGAGCAATGTAGGTACGCTGCAAAAATTGGGATTGCAGGCATCCTTGTAATAAATTAATAACTTTGACTACTACATGAGTCATGTGTAACACGGGCCTTGAGATATGAAGACATACACCAATTGTGGGGGGTATTATGGAAAATTAAAACGAATGTGATGTAATACTACTTCAAATACAATAAAAGTACTGCAGCTCGAAGTGATGGGAAAAGTGGGAGGAGCATAACTCCACTGACTAGCATAATTGCATCCATGCATCTGGTTTCCAAAAGCAGGGTGCTAATTGGTTTCATCTTGGTATCAGCACCTCCTGTAGCCATGCAACCAGTCAGCTGTGAGCAGACATCCCCACTCCTGCTCCACAGGATGAAGATGGCAGCCAGGCTGGAAGGAAACAAAAGGCACTGATTCAAACAAAAAGCCTCGTGGCAGGTTCCCAATCCTCCCGTGATGTCTTTTCTTCGTTAATGCTACTATTTGCCTTTCAAAGCCCGTATAATAAAAAGCACTTCCCTGATGATATAAAACATCCCCTCCAGCATCAGTTCCTGGCTCTTTCCTTACTCTAAGCCCACGCAGGATCAAAATACTCACCTTGAGGACCAATGAATACAGCTTCTTTGACGGTTACCACAGAACGATGAGTGTCACTGTCCTTCTCACAGGAGGAACCAGAGATAATTAATAAATCACCTGGGCAGAGTCCCAATTGCGCTACCTCTGAGGCATGTCCTGCGCCTGGTGACAACTTGGGATTAAAACGTGAGCAAGAGCTTCATGAAAGTTGTTATCTATGAATTATTTCATAACTCCATAGAGCATTTATGAAACTATGCTGTAAAGAGTTACTCAGACTTGAGAATTATTATCTTAATTGTGCTTAGACTGGAAAAACCATTACAATGGATTGAGCTTACTGATCTCTTCTGAATGAGCTCAGAGGTAGTAAAATATTGTAAAATGCTTCAAAGTGAAGGGAGAGCTGACATTAATGAAACACAAAGTCCTGCCTAAAAGGATTCTGAGAAACATGTCCATCACAAATGTAATGTGGAAATACATGAGAACTATGAGGTGAAATACATCTCTTAATTGCTTTACACATTTCTTTTTCTGTATTATCCAAATATTGTGCAGGATTTTGTCAACACCAACTGTATTTTACGTTGTTAAAGACAGCACAATATTCTAAAATATAATATTTATATATCATATCTATATTATAATATAGATAATATAGGTTTAATGTCACCTGTAGAGCCTGATGTAATTCATATAATGGGAAAAGTCTGTGTATCTGCCAATTAAGAGAAAGTCAATCCTTAAGTATTCTTCTGCATTTTGCAAATTATACATTAGATGTGATTTCTGTACAAAGTAACTGCCCAGTGTACATCCTGATGGGTAAAGAATTGACATCTACAATATATATCTTTTGGCCAAATAACCCTTAGCATAAATGAATGCAGAGTAATTCATTTATTGTTCAAAACATGGGCCTCAGTATAAACACAGTGACTGGGTATAAATGTTTTCAGGATCAGTTTTTATCATCTCTCTCTATAATTTTGTTGGACTGATGCTGCATTTACAAATAGAGACAACTGTTTTATACCCCTATTAATAGCTAGGCTTGCAATCTCAGTTTAAGGTTTAGGAGTCAGCTTTGAGACTTTCCTTTTTGGCACGTAACTGCTAGCAGTTTGGGTTTGGCAGAGCTGCGAGACCCTCACCCATACTGTCACTCCTGCCATGCAGGGTTGGTGCAGATCGAAACGGCAGGAGTGCAGCAAATGCTGTGGCCCCCTGCTCTGCCACAAATTCTCTGCTGCTGGCATGCAAACTGCAGCATCTTAAAACAGGCTCCTCTCTTACTGAGACACATGAAGGTGAGTCCATCTCAGCCACTAGCACAGGTTGGGGCCTACTGGCAGGACCACACCTGTCCATCATTCATATCGTTTCTGTAGCTGGAGAGACCACAAACATTTCCTGCTTGGCAGAGAAGCTAGTTGGAATGCTCAGCCTGGGCAGCCAGAGCACACGTGGGTATGGAGAGACGGCTGCCCATCTCTCTCACTGGCTTGTCAAGGAGGGTAGGTGACTAGCTTTGATTAATCACCCATTTCATAGATGACTGAAGTCACATGAGGCATATCCTTTTCTGTGGGCCTCAGTGACCAGCAGCATGCCACCTACAGTTCTCATCTCCAGTTACCCTTTTTGATAACACCATAATACTTTACATGAAAGAAAGTAATCCTATTTAGCTCAAATGTTTTTTGAAGCTGATGCATTGCCTTTTGCTGTATGTTTAATGGTTGAAAAGCAGATGAGTTCAGGTCAACTTTGCCTAAAATGGAAAGAGTTGCTTTTACAGTTATCCACAGTAAAATACCCAACTTGGTCTATGCTAAGGCTGCTTACTGATGTAGGCTTTTCATTTGCACATTAAAGTGTTCAATTTATTGTTACATAGTACCATACACCTTGCAGTCTGGCACCAGGATTTTTTCAGATAGCTCCTACTCCTCTGGATTGCCTTCCTCTGTCTCCTGCTGTGCTTGCTTTCATCTGCAGTTCCCTCCTGCTCACTCCCACACGGCCTCCACCTGCAGCAGCCATTGCTTTGGGTACTTGGACTTAATTTCCTCAGCTCTTACCCCACCCTTGCTATGGTTTTGGCAGTGATACAATAACATTACAATATCTCTTGTCTAGGCTTGATTAGAAATTTTACTATCCCACTTTGATTTGCTGATGCAGTGAAGTTCCTCTGTTACCTGCTGTACAAGATGGGCAACTTTTTAAAAAAAACAATGATCTTTTTTTTCTGGCATTCCCAACATTCCCAGCACTCACAAGCTTAGTCACTGTAACAATGGGATCTAGTGAACACATGTTCTCTACAGAAGGCAGGCAACATGACAGAACTATATGTAACAACCTGGCAAGCACTAAGGAAAATAAAACACAATTATAGGATTCCTTCTGCATGCATTGACAGTTTGATTTGTGTATGAATGAATGGCAGAATCATAGAATCATAGAGTCATTTCAATTGGAAAGATCTTTAGGATCATCAAATCCAACTGTTAATGTAGCGCTGCCACATCCACCACTAAACCATGTCTCTAAGCACCTTATCTACATGTCTTTTACAAACTTCCAAGAATGGGGACTCCACTACTTCCTTGTGCAGCCTGTTGCAATCCTTGACAACCCTTTCAGTGAGGACATTTTTCCTAATATCCAACATAAACATCCCCTGGTGCAACTTGAGGCCATTTTCTCTTGTCCTGGTGCTTGCTACTTGGGAGAAAAGGCTGGCACCTACAGCCTCACTTCAGGTAGTTATAGAGAGTGATCATGTCTCCCTCGGCTTCCTTTTCTCCAGACTAAACATCCCCAACTCCTTCAGCTGCTCCTGGAGACTTCTTCTCTAGACCCTTCACCAGCTTCGTCGCCTGTCTCTGGATATGCTCCAGCACCTCAATGTCCTTCTTGTAGTGAGAGGCCCAGAACTCAACACAGCACTCGAGGTACAGCCCCACCACTGACGAGCACACGGGGACAATCACTTCCCTGCTCCTGCTGGTCACACTATTTCTGATACAAGCCAGGATGCCATTGGCCTTCTTGGCCACCTGGGCACACTTCTGGCTCATGTTCAGCTGGCTACTGACCAACACCCCCAGGTCATCTTCCTCTGGGCAGCTTTCCAGCCACACACCCCAAGCCTGTAGCGTTGTCTGGGACTGTTGCGGCCCAAGTGCAGGACCCAGCCCTTGGCCTTTTTGAACTTCATACAATTGGCCTCAGCCCATTGATCCAGCCTGTCCCTGTGAAGAGCCTTCTTGTCCTCAAGCAGATCTATGCATCCACCCAGCTTGGTGTTATTTGTGAACTCACTGAGGGTGCACTCAATCTCCTTATTCAGAGCACTGATAAAGATATTATGGAACTGTCGCCAACACTGAGCCCTGGGTAACACCACTGGTGACTGGGCACCAACTGAATTTAATCGCATTCCCCACTGCTCTCTGAACCCAGCTATCCAGCCAGTTTTAGCCAACGAAGAGCACACCTGCCCAAGGCATGAGCAGTCACTTTCTGCAGGAGAATGCTGTGGGAAATGATGTCAAAGGCAAACAGTAGGGTCATGGCATGTGGATGCAGTATAGCGCTATATATTTATAAATAAAACGACTTGGTTTTTGTAAAGGCTGTTCTCATAAATGAATGTCCTTTGAGTTGAATTCAGCCTCTAGATACTATCAAAAAATTGCCTCCAACCTGGCTGGAATCCCAGGGACTCTTGATGTATGACTTTGTCATACGTGATCTCTCTCTCCTCTTTCACACCAGATGCGGCCAGAAAGATTTTGGGGTTTTTGATTACATTTCAGTTGCACAATTGTCACTTATTACCAAACCAACACTGAATTTGTTGCTTTCCACAAACCACTGCACAACTTATCACTGTTGGTCCTTAGTGCTTATGATAAGCTACAACTTGTCTCATTGGAGGAAACTGTTCATTCTCCTTTTGAAAGAATGAACTTTTGGCTTTTGCTTATCCTACTGTATTGAGCTTGCTACTTACTAGCTTTTAAAATCTATATTCTGCAGAATATGTTAGATTTTTGAACTAATAGCCAATCACAGCATCTTTAGAATAAACTTCTGCCACTATAGTGTATATGAGCTGTGCCCTAAATGTCTCTCCAAATTCAGTGTTTTTATGATGCTGTAAAATGAATGTTTGACCCAAAGCAAATTTTAATAAATTTTTACTTGCTCTTATTTCAAACTCTCCATTGAAAATTTCCCCTCCAGTGCAAATTAATCTACTCATTCATTCCTATTCTCATTCCTCCCTCCATTTATGTCCCTTTATCTTCTTTCATTTTATATCTTTAGCATTTTTGTGTTCCCGCTCCTAAGAACGGCTGAATGGGCAAGACTTCCTTGGTCACTTTGATCCCTTGTATATTAATCTCTATCTTTTAAGTTGTTTGTGTCCCAGCAATACTCTAGCTTTAAGTCCGTTGCAGGTCCTCACTGTTCTCACATTTAAGAACTTTGTTCTGTTTTCTAAACTAGAATTATTCCTGGCTAGCTTAGACTCCTTCATTTGCCTGTTGTATCAACATTGGGGAAAAAAAACCCAAACCAAAACAACCTTACTTTCTTAATTTTGCTCTACATGCTTCCCAGCCTCTTTACCTGTTCTAGTTTTCCTTGATTCCAACTAAACTATTTCTAGATTACCAATGCCTATGATGTTTAAAGATCTTTCCAGATCTCCCAGGGTGGATATGCCCTGTCCTATGGGTTTAAAACCCAATAGGTTATTTAATAGGATATTAGCAGGCAGATGTCTGTAGAAGCAGGGAGGGACTTTCTACTCACATTAACTAAAATCATCCTGTGATGCAAAGACAGAGATGGTAAAACAATGAAGAGAGATACCATGGCAAATGAAACAATTTCTCACTGGAATAAGAAACCAGTTCCCTTCTTTCTATATCCCTTAAAAAGAGCCCCTTGGTTCAAGGACAAGCTGTAAACAAGAGTCACTTCCAGAAAGGGGAAGAAGTGCATCACTGACAATGGACTTGGGGAAGAACAAGAGCTGTGAGCCCCTCCTTTATTAGCTAAAGAAGACAGGAAGCATTTCCAAGCAGTTTATGCCTCATACTCCTTTCAGTATAGTCTCTCCAATATGGGCACGGTGCCTGCTAGCATGCTTTTGTGCTTGTGCAAGCAAGCTACCTGGAAAGAAATTTATGTGATATAGGTAAAGCATTATCACCCTGGGGCAGTGAGAAATCAGCAACATTTCTATCTTTCATCTTCCATTCCAGAAGACACAAACAGTGTGCAGGCACCAGGGAGCGGGTAAACCTTGATGTGCAGCACCTGTCTTAAACACAAAGCTCATGGAGTGCTGCTTTTTTTTTTTCTTTAAAAAAAATTATTTTAAATTCTGATTGATCAGTTACACATTGTTCCAAGTAGCATTGCTTCTTCAGTGACAAGCTCACCTCCAAGGTGAGCACGTTCACGCTACATGTGGTAACTGGAAGACAAATTTGCAGGAATGGAGAAGTTTCTGTTCACTCCTGTCAGTTTGGAAACATCGCTAGTTATATACAGATTTAAAGAAAAGTGAAGGGACAAATAAAAGCCACAGAAGGGTATGTGCATGTTCAGCAACCATCCCCTTTGCAGTACTGAACATGGCAGCTTCCTGGCAGGAAGCAGCAGAGGATGACTATGGAGAGATGAGATACATAACTAAAAACATGGGTGGGCTACTGAAAACAACCAGTTGCTGGGAAAGTGACTCTCTTTCCTCAGGGCTTGAAACTAGATTTTTTAAAATGGGCAGCAGATATTCACAGGAGATGGCTGTTTTCTAAATTATTATTCTGTGGCTAACAATTTAGTCCTACTGTCATACCAGTTTAGCTAAACCTATGTTCTGTGACACTAGCCTCCTATGCCCCAGGCTCTCCTCCTCTAGTCTAGTGCTCCTACAGCATGGGACTCACAGTTTATCCAGTGCATCCAACTTGTTATGCAAGATGTGGGGCAAGTGGGAAAAGCCCCAACAGACATCACTTCCACCATGCCAGGGCGGCCCTTCCCCATTTTCCTATTATGTGTATCCATAGAACTTTTTCACTGAGAGGGTTGTTAAGCACTGGCACAGGCTGCCCACGGAGGTGGTGGAGTTCCCATCCCTGGAGATATTTAAAAGACGCATAGATGCAGAGCTGAGGGACACAGTTTAATAGTGGGCTTGGTAGTGTGAGGTTACGGGTTGGACTTGATGATGATCTGAAATGGTTATTCCAACCAAAATGATTCTAGGATTCTATGATCTTATCTTTAATGCAGACCTTACTTCTTCCTTCTCCCTTCTATTGCACATCAGTCACATATTCCTAGGCTCCCCTCCTGCCTCTAGCTTTTTCCTCTAAAGTTTTAGTTTATCCCCATTTGCCCTTTCCCATGCCTCCTTTCATCCTCTACTCTCCCACTATGCAGTGCTTATTGTATCATTTCATGTCAGCTCCCTACAATGTCTTCACCCAAAAGTGACAGTATTTGTAAGTTCACATTAGACTGACTAATGTGCTCATGGGCTATAACTCAGTCACAGGCTGTAGTCTGCACAGTTCTAACACACAGAACTTAAGGAATATCTTAAAAAAAAATGAAGGAACCATTTAAGGAATGTCTGGAAACTGAAAATACTTCTCTTTTGGGTTAATTGTCCATGCCATAGTACAATGGCATACAGATGTGATTAAGCCTGCCCTAAATCTAGCTCTTCTGCCCACCAGTTTGTCCTGTCTCTTTCACTTGCCTTTATGGAAGAACAGGCAAAACCCCCCATTCAGCCCGTCTACAGCTAGCTCATTTACCTCTGACCTCTGCAGACATACTATGAGGAAAAAACCAATTAGGAGGCCCTTGAAGGGTGAGAACAGCACACACATGAAAAGAGTGTTTAAAATACTTCACGGCTTTTACTTTCTTTTTACGACTTTAATATTCTGTCTGTGCTGATAAACTATTTTTTAGGTGTATCTTTTTTTTTTTTTTTTTATTTTCAGACAATCACTATAAATAATGTGTCTAGTAAAGACAGCATTAACCCAGCTTCAATGCAGCTTGTTTCTGGTTTCTTCCTTACCCCTTTCAACTGACTCCTGTCTCTCTAAGAGAGGGAGTTAACAGGAAGCATGACACTGCAGGGCAGGATGTATGACAGCATTAAACTTCCTGGTGAAGCTCCATTCTTTTCACTTAGGCATCAGCACCATAGTGTCGTTACTTACTGGTCCCACACATCACTCTAAGAGACTATCTCTTAATACAATAGCAGATTAGATGTATATGTACATGTATATGTATATGATTACATGTATATGTACTTTGTATATATATATGTACTATGTATATGTACTTTGCATAAAGACATTTTGCAAATTTGTGTAAAATGTGGGTTTAATCTTAAAAAAATCTTAAATACACTACAGAGCTGTGAAGTTTGGGGATTTTTCTAAGGGAAGACACAGAAAAAGTGGATGATGTTTTTATTTTGGTTGAAAAAGAACATAATAAAATCCAAGCCAACTGGTTCATGTTGTAAGCACCAATATAGAAGTGCAGACAATGCCGCTTTTAAAACACAAGAAAAAGTGACCAAATACATTTACTGATAGGTTAAATATTCTAGGATAAGAACAAAATCATGCTTGCTAATGCAATCTCAGTCCCATGTTACAATACATTCTCTAATGAGTGACATGATAACATGTTTTCCACCCACCAATATTGCTTTATTATCCAGTCTGAAGGTCAGGTGACAGAATGACTCAAGATTTAGTTTTATCATCCCTGTACAAAGAGTGAATTCCCACTTCCCAGTTACTTGGATCCCCACCTCCTTTATTATTCAGCCTTGCCTCATTCAGCAGACCCCATCTGGAGAATACATTGCTCGTTTTCCACATGAGTTGCAGGGCGGGCAGGGGCCAATGCAGGGCTTCCACGTGAACAAGAAGCAATGTTTATTTGATGCGCAGAGAACATTTTATTTGCCCAAGAACTTTACGTAAGAGAAGACAGACAGTTGATCACAAAGCCTGTGGGAGCTGGAAGTAGCTTTGCATTTGCCAGCCTTTGCCCCTGGGCTTGTCAGACCGTTGTATGAGCCCCAAAATTCAAAGCATTGTAAGGAATGTTTTCTTGCAACACTTTTTGTTTAGCGTTAGCCAAACCTAGAGTGAGGGTTTCTGGCAGACTATGCGTAGAAAGTTGCATCACATAGAATCCTTTTTTTTTTTTTCTAAATCACAAGTACTGCATTTACTGATATTTACACATAAGAATAGATGGACTCATTTTGTGTAGTGCAGAAAACATCACCTGAGTGAGGCATTTTGGGTGTTTGATGAAAAAATTGTGTTGATGGAAGCAGCAAAACAAATCAAAACTCTGTTTGATTTTGGAGGATCTACTTATAAATCCATTGCACGTGCACTTTCGAAAGAGATTTTAAAAGTTCTCCACAAAAAAAAAAACCATGGGTCTCTAAAGAAGCTTGTGCTATGGTGGTCATGATATCTGAAAGGATCCAGAGAACATTCAGCACCTACTGTTTTTAATGATGTGATGGCAGACTGTTTCATGCCTGAGAAATAAATGCCTTTTCTATACCTCTGGGGGAAGAGTTGTGCAATCCCAAACTACTTGTCATGCCTAGACGAGTCTTTAAACCCTTGGTTCTAACTGTATTGGAAGCTGGAGTTCCAGAAAGCCACGTTCCCATCCCAACTGTGCACGCCTTATAAGGAACTTTTCTTTCCTATCGCTCTTTGCCAAGTCATCTCAAAGAACTGGAGCCAATGCTTTGGCATGACACAGAATGGCCCGTCTCTTCTCCTAGCTGTGTATTTCCATTGAAACATCAGTATATAGATAAGACTGATACATTGATCCTGTAAAGCGACCGATCTTTTATTACTTTATGACTGTATAGTAAGCCAAAGCCAGAGGAAGTGCAGAGCTGAGCACTATCTGTTTCTTAGCTGAAAACTATGCTTATGAACATTTACAGCCCAATGCTGCATATGGGAACCTGGATATCTGGTTATCTGACATCAACGGGAGCTTTTAAATCTTGCTTGGGTTTATGATGCACACCTTTTTCTCGGTTTTACTACAGCAGAATGATTTTTAGTTAGGCTTCTTCAGGAGCACGGCTGTTCCCCAGCAGCGTGTGCTTTGCCTCTTGACTTAAACAAAGGACCTGCGGCTGCTTTTAGCATAAATATTTTCAATGGCTTAGTCTAAATTAAGAATGAACGAGGCCAGAAGGCTCGAATCCACTATATATAGATGTCTTGTGTGTTTTTGGCTCCCAAGGAACCGAATGCACATCGCTGCGGCGCCTGTTGGGTTTATTCGGCGTTCGGTGGCACAGGGCAGCGCCCCGTGTTGCAGCCCTCGCCCGTCCGATGTGCCGCCCTCAGTGCAGCTTCAGCTGTTTTCGAGCAGTTTTCGCTCGGGGCTCGGGAGAATCCTGGAGGGGAGGGGAGGGAGGTGAGGCACTGCCGTAGCAACCGGTCAACAGCGGGGCGACGGTAACGCCGTTGCCGTCTGAGGGCGGGTGAGGAATGGCGGCGGCGGCGGCGGCGGCGCGACCGGGGCTGCAGGGTGAGGGCGAGGGAGCGCGAGGGAGAGCGAGCGGGTCGGAGCCGGGGCTGGAGCCGGGGCCGGGGCACTGCGGGGCGGAGGCGGACGCGGACGCAGCCCCGCCGCTGGGTGGCTGTAGGGTGAAGGCAGCGATGGGGCCGCAGCGCGGTCATGGGGGTCAGCGCCGGGGCTACGACGGCGGCCCGGGGTTCTTCACCCCAAAGGTCTCGGCTTCTCTTCCCTGCCCATTTCCATGTATCGGGGGACACAGCAGGTTACGGCAGGTCGCGGCGGTGAGGCTGCGAGGGTTTAGCGAGGCTACCGCTTGCAAGAGTCACGGCTGTGCCTCACCCTGGGTGGCCCCGCTGGCCAGTCAGGCTTTTGCCCCGCACATCTCCTCGACGTGAGGCTCCACTGTGGTTTTGCTGTGACCTCCTCGTGCCCCGTTGTGGCTGCAGGCGGCTGCCCACCTCAGCCCTCTGCACGCATGTCATCTGGCACGGCGCGTGGGCTTTCCGGAGGTGTTCCCCAGTGTGAGGGTCAGCCTGCTCCCATGGCCTTAGCAAACATTGCTGCGTCTGTTAAAAACACAGAAGCACGTGGTGGGTGAAGGTTTTAGCAGATTGTTTGCACTGGCCAGAGGGAAGGGTCGAGGTACCCATTTGAACTCTCATTCACCTTTTGAAAGTAGCACTTGTTTTGATTCAGGCTTTGGGCTGAAGGTTATCCTGGCTGTCACTGGTGTTGCACTCGCCTTTCCAAGACTTGAGGTAAACTCGCTGTTTCCACTGGAAGTCACTTAGTCGCCTTTCAAAGCTTCCTTTTCGTGGACGCCAGCATTTCACATCCAGGTGCTGTTCTAGTGGCTGGGGGTGGTGCTGGAGGCTAATGCAAGGGAAAATATTTTGCCACACCTCTGGCCATCTGGAAAATGAGATGACGCTTGGAATCTGCTCTGTGATGCAGGCTGCTGCTTGAAATATATCTCAGTATTACTGTGTGAGCATTATTTCTGCAGCCTGAGAGAAATTGCACAAGTCTGGTGGCTCGCTATGGCATTGTGGTGAGGGCTTCTTTTTACTGGGCTGACACCAAGTCCCAGCTAGTGAGGGGCTGTGCTGCTGGGGATCATCTTTTGTTTTCATTTAATGCCTAAATGCAGAACAGAATCCTGTGTTTTTTGAAGTCCTCCCTGCCTTTTGCACTGTTCATGTCTTTCTGCATGAGCAGGAAAAGATTGCAATTTATATGCTTCCATATGAATATTTAAACCCATATAAGAGGAATAAATAGCACATTCAATTCTGCAGTGAAAGAAACAGGAGAAGGCTAAGTCTTTGGTTTGTTATTTTATCTCATTTTTGCTTTTCCCGTTGGAAAAGCTGCTTGATGACAATAGCTAGCAACTAGCCTACTTAGTGATTCATAATGGCCCCTCATTCGTTCATCTTATTAAAAGAAGAACCAAGTAAATGGCAAAACATGATGTCTCAAGGCAATACACCCAGCCAATATATGCTACCTTGCTTTGACATTTTGCTTCCTATTCATATGTCTTATTCAGACAGGCCTTGTACCACATACATCTATACGTATACACGCATAATTATTTTTCTTTGTGAATCATCTTGTAGTCTTATAGGCAAAGTTATGAATCTCTTCCTAAAATTACATCTCAGACGCTCTCAGGTTTAGTAATAAATTGAATTATAGCAAAGGTAAAGTATAATGCAAAGCAATAATAGAATACAACTGTCTGACAGCAGGCCGAAGCACCACACTCATTTTTCTACCAAATGTGTGCGGCAACTTTCACGTTGGCTAATTTTATAGAGGGAGGGAGAGAAGGGAAACCATATTAGCAGTTTCTCACTTTCTCATTTCTGAGTATGAAGCTCCCTGTTAAATCTGACTGTAGCCTTTCTTGATATGGGAGGTAGCAATCCTTTTTCATTTATAACATTATTTTTCCCTGAAGCAAGCAAAGAGGAGCTGCTAATCAAGAGATGTATCATGACTGGCAATCCATCTAGGAGACTTGCCTGGAGTGACTGTGAGTATGTCAAGACTATTTTTGCATAGATTCCATGTTTGCCTGGGTAACTTCCAGTTTTGTTTGCAGCATTGTGGTGTGCACACTGGTAGCTGTGTACATGACGTTCTGAAGTTGTGCTCCTCTCACCTCTGCCATGTATGTACTGCTGGGTTGGCTTTTCTGTGTTTTCAGTGGAGGGAACTGGGAATGACTGTTCAAATGACTATAAACAGTGCCCAACTATACACAAAGCTCAGACAGCTGCAGACCTTCACCCTTCTCTCTTCCCAGAGTTAACATCTGTCACGGCTGCTTCTGTATTGAGCAAGAGGAGGAGGGCTGGTAAAGTGCCAAGCTCTACAGGCATGCCAACCTGGAACTTTGCTTATAGGACTAACTACTGAATGAACTGGTGCTGGCCCGCAACATATAGAAGCCTACTGTCACTGAAAGATGATTTTTGGAGATACAGTCTCATTTCTTTTATGCATTATTAACTGAGGAACAGTATATCTAGTGAGCCTTTGTAACCAGGTCAGTTGTTGTAATATCAGATCTTAGCAGAGTTCTGATCTCATTGTCTACTAGACCAAAGAGTTTTTTAGTTGTTAGAGACAGAATTATTTGAGTTGTTTGAATTTTGTACCAGTTTTGATCCAGTATTTGATCCATGCAGAGAATTAAAGCCAACTTAAAGTATGTGAGCAATGGAGGTCTGGAATACACCAGAGAATGTTGATGCTAAGGAAAATGGAACAAAAAGTCCACAGAAAATAAACTTAGATACAGCAAGCATACTTAATCAACTAGAGCCAGCTTAGCTCATGCAGAGTATTTTGGGAATGAATAGGAAATACCAAAGCCCTCCCAGAACCTCTGTGCTGAGGAACAGAAGCATCACTGTTGTCATCGCTTCCATTTCGGCCTCAACTACTCAAGGCTCTGGGCTGTCTCTACTGCCAGTTGCAAGTGGAACTATCCCAGCCAACTATGCATCAGTGCTGAGATACGTTCGTTGTTCTGTAGAACATAACATAAAGCTGGACCTTCCCTGTCTGTGATTTCCTGTGCATGCACATGATCCATCACAGCCTGGAGAAGATACTACCAGAACCATCGTTTACACTTGAGGTAAATGATGTGAGGAGAGGGAGTTTCTCCAGCCTTGCAGTAAAGTCGGGATCTACTGCTGGCACTGCTATTGCTTATGGTAGGCAGTTCGACATACAATTCTTAAGAAATCCTTGTTTACTGCATAATGCTTCTAATGTGTATATAGTAATGGTCTGACAATCTTTGGATGTTTATTATGTGTTATGATTCCCAAGGCTTAGGAGAGATGTCTTTACATTGCCCTTTGGCCAACTGGACTTAGATTTCAGGGCTTGGATTCAGCATGCTAGAGAGATTTTCTGTAGTAAACTTTAGGTAAATGTGTGTGGATCAATAAAAAGACTTAACAGCGAGTAGATGTATAGGACTGAGAGCAGCTTTCCAGGTTAAAAATATTGTTCAGGATAATGAAGGAAAACAAGAGATGTATGTGTACAGAGTACCATGGAAGACAGGTAAAAAAAAGTAGACAAGTCAAGTGAATCGTTTGATTGAAGCAGAAATCTCTTGTTTCCCTCATTTCTCATTACAACAGGTGCCTTTGACTCAAAGCACAGACAATATCCTGAAGATTTCCATGAGACTCACAAGAAGAAATCAAAAGAGAAGGAGAGGAGACAGGCAGTTAGTCCATGGGATGTGGATATACAACCCCTTGTTTCATCTTCAAAATGGCTCCAACTTCATGGGCTCAAAAGAAACAAATTGACCCTATCTCAGATTTTGTCACAGATTGGATTCCAGCACAGGAAAGGTACAAGATGAATCAATAGTAGAGTAATAATAAAAGCCCTGACTATACGCTATAGTGTCACACTCATTTTGCACCCAGTGTGTGCAGAGGAGATTTTCACATTGTCGTAATCTTATGATGGCAGAAAGGGAAGCTGTATCCACAGCTGCTGACATTGCCACTCCAGAGAACTGAGGAACTCTGTCTCCTTTTGATGTGAGAAGGATGTAGAGTCTGAGAAGGCTTTACATTACTCAGCTGTAGTGTTGCTTTACCCCAGGTTCCAATTCAAATCATCTCAAATTTAGCTATAGCTGGGAAATAATTCATGCTGCTGAGGCTCTTAGTCTTTTCCCAGCAAATAACTCACCATAAGGTCTTTGTCCATTTTTGGATGGCAAATATAACGTATGCCATGCCATAATCTGCCATTGACTAGTTGATCATCAGGGTTAGTGAACCTGCTTGGGAATAGTATATTATTTCCAGGGTTCCAGTTTTATGGAAGCAATTGAATTTGATTAGAATTCAGACTCCTTTTCATGCAAAATCAGGCTATAGAAAAATTGTTCCTTTGCAGTTATCTGACAGCTGGAGGAGAAGAGTTTGCTAATAATTATTAATCACTGCCATAATAGTGCTTTGCAGAGCATGGTAAGAGATTCTTTTCTTTGAACAGCTTGCCATCTGAGAAGTAGGAATTGTAATGTATTGCAATTGTTCTAGGTTGCATAATTTAAGATTTTGGCTGGCTTGTGTCCATGCGGCATTCAAAGATCAACAGTGCAGATTCTGAAATCCTGTATGCTGGAGATGGAGAAGAAGCTGTTAAGCAGGGTTAATGTTGTTACAGCGTAATTTTAGGAGCAGAACATACTAGATTAGCAGGGCAGCATGCCGTACAGAGCAGCTGCTTTGTGATGTTAAATATTCCCATCCCTCATGTTTTCCTATCAGTGAAGATCCTGTACAAGTTTTCTAGCTACTGAAAGAGCAGAGTGCAACCTTTTGCTTAGTTGCACCCACTTCTGCACCCATTTAGTTGTGTAAGAGAACAACATTATCAGTACCAGATTTTGTATTTTGTTTGATGGACAAATATTTGCAAGTCCTGTTGTGAGGTAAATGGACAATGCAGAAACTGCATTGCTTAAACCTTTCATTTATTAAAGTCCCATGTAGCTTTTTTACCTATAAATAATGAAATGTGGGAGTTTTCCCCCCCTTCTGACTAAACTGGCAGGAAAATGCAAGAGCAGGACTGCTCCATGGATGGGGAAATGAGCCGGGAGCCAAAGGGGATCAGGGCACAGGAAGTGCCCTCGCTGACCAGGATGCAGTTCTGCAGCATCTCAGCACCTCAGGCAGAGCAGAGTGCTGCTACATATCCGCAGACAGGCCCAGACAGGGTGAGCTGATGAGCCAAGTCTAGGGTCCAGCTAGGGAGTACAACCAAGAGGAGTAGCAGCTGGAATCAGAGACCAGACTGGAGATGAGGCCACAACATAGGCCTTAGAGCCGCATCCACGACACAACTTGCAACAAAGCTATAATATTCAGCTGAGAAGTCTGTCCAGGAGGGAGATCCACTGCCAGAACTTGGGACAGGTGTACCTATAACAAAGCTTAGAGCAAAGACTGGCTGCCCAGGCCTGAACACCTTGCGAGTGGAAACCCTGGATGAGGTCGATCAGGGCAATCAAAGCGTGTTGGTGCCCTCAGAGCCCCATCATAAACACAGGCGGAAAAAAACCATAACACTCAGAATTTCTCTTGTTCCTTGAGTTCAATATAGATGCATGTGGCTCACACATGGATGGTAGGCACATTGACATGAGAAGTACCTGTTTGAAGTAATCCTTATGATTAGCAACTGGATCTTTTTCACCGTTACTGTAGATTATGTGAGCACCTTGGGGAAACTTGTGGCTTCTCGGTATGCAGATGGTCTGTTCCCTCAATACAAGAGAGCACAAGATGGCAGCGTCTACAATGTAAGTTTGACTGACTTGTGGTAACTTCCCTGTGTGCTTAGAAGTTATTATCACTGCAGCAGAAAGATGTGACTAAAATGTCTCCCTATGGCGTGAAACACTTGTATTCTTTTTGAGGACTTTTATCTTTTGATAGTTTTTTTTTCTTGTTTTGTCAATCTGTTAGTGATAACAATCAGTGGTAGAGAAGCAATATATCTCTTTGCAAAGTCCTTATGCCTTGGTGCAGTATTGCAGTAAATCTTTCCAGGCAAGACTGCAGTTTCTAAGCAACATTTACCCTGTCTTGAAAGAAGGAACACTTAACAAGAAGATGCTCAGATGAGTTTAAAAAAAATAAAATCATAGTCAATAAAAGAAATGGAGATGCTGAAATAAGAACGACATAATGCGCAGTCATTGCCGATGCGAAGCGCTGATTTGCTTAGTGCCAGCAGGTCACAAAAGGCTCAGCCTACTCTATAGAGACAGCTAGCTGGATCTCTGCCCAGGCTCATGTTCTAAGGAATGTCTTAGCAACAGCTGCTGGCGGCTCCATTGTTGAAAGGACGGGTTCTGATTGAAGAGATACGCATGTGAGCAAGGAGGGGAGAGAGTTAATTCATAGAGGATTTTACAGAAGCAAATGGCTTGTCATTTTTTTCTTGTAAGTACAGTCAGTTCTGAGGCACCAGGCTTAAGAATGGGAAAATAATAATTTTGGAGAGCCTTTCCCCCTGTTTTTGTTGGTTTTTTTTTCCCATTAATTGCTTATGAACTATCCACATAATGTGTTTTAATCTTAGGATGTGTTGTGAGCAATAGGAAAAAACATTTCTGGTAGCATTAAGGTAGCAGTGCCAAGATCTGGTGAGATCTCATTTAGGATATTGTGTACAATATTGTGTACAGCTACTCTACCACAGGTTGAGAAGAAGCAATTCAAACCAGAACCAGTACTGGGAAACCTGGTAGGATGAAATGCAACAGAATGCTGATCTCATAAGAGGCCTTGGTTGATGTTGATGTATGTTAAGACAGAAGAAGCCTGACAAAGGGTAGCATTATTGCACTTGAAGGTTTGCAGGAAGGCAAATTACAGGGATAGAGAAAAGCTATAGTTTTCTATGCTAAAAGGCATGCTAGTCCGAGAATAAATGAGTATAAACTGCCCTGGATAAATTTAGGCTGGTCAGAAGTTTTCCAGCCCTCAGAGAAACAGGAATCTGGTCTGGCCAACTATAAGTGAAAGAGTGGTACAAGAAAACGGATTTATTTTAAGATGGAGTTTGATCGATGTAGGGCAATAAGCTGCTTTGTATGAGTCTGGCTGTCATAGGAGAAAACTGGATTTTCTAAGTGTTCCTTCCCAGGCCTGCATTCCTTTGGCAGACAGCCTAAGACTCTGTATCTGGGAGGCACGTTACAGGGCCCTAGCTGACATTAAATAACAGAGAGAAATACAAACGAGAGGCAGGAGTGTGCAGACTGACACTCAGATATGTTCTCTCTGAGAAATGGTGGTGTTCAAAAATATTTGTATCTCCAAGGTTTTGTACTTGGTCCCGGAAAGGTAGCTGGAGGTAGAAGGCAGCTGGTAAATTAGCTTACATGGGTCAGAGATGTTAGGGAAATGTCTTCACTGGAACCTGCTCTGAATTTTTAAACCAGATCATTTTGCATGGTGAACGTGTATAGATATATTTTAAATGGAGGGTCTTCTGGTTTTAATTTTAATACTCAGTCTTGGTTTTTCTTATTTCACTGGTATGGTATGGGAAGTTTTAGTTGTTGATTGCAGTTGTCTGAACTAAATTTGCCTGTGTATCTACCCACAAATAGTTAATCTGTAATGCTGGGCGTTGTTAGTGAAATAATAGTACAAACAGGAAACATTTTACATTTTCTTTTCAAATGCTAAAGACAAGGTGGAGATTGAAATGCCCCAGAACAAAACTTCTGGGCTCCCCTTGTATATTCTAAGAGCCATTCAAAATTCTAATCTAAGGTGGTACAGAGTTTCTGTGTCCTTGTTTGTTCACCCATCTGCTCTGCAGCCCTTACGACATCTTAGCCTATGTTAGCTCATTCTAATTGCTCCAATCTTGAGACAGACAAGTCAGACAACCCACTGGCACTGTCCCATGCTCATATAAAAAGATTATGAAAAGCAATTAAAGCAAAATGCAGTTTCTTTTCTTTATAGCTTAGTTGCATTTGTTAAGTATTTGCTCTTGAAATAGTGGAAGAAAAATGGGTTGTTTTCACTGCTACCTTGGCTGGCATATCTGGCACTTGCAAACTAGCTATTGCAGCTGTGCTAAGCTTGGGGCTGCATTTGTATTATTTGTTTTGATGCTCAGTTTCTTTCTCTCCCTTATTTAAATAAAGCTGACAGCCAAAAAAGAACTGATTCTTCATTTTGTGGATTGTCTAATGGGAGCTATTGAGCTATATAAGCAACGAATGGAATGGTTAACCAGTGAGAGCCGGCAGATATTTGGAGTGATTCAAGAACGGTGCATTGTCATTGTTTTGGATTTTGGCACTGCGATTCCAGCTGAATTTGATCTGTGTCGGGATGCACTTTCTATGGTACTTGAGGAACAGGTGACCCAAATTGCCAGATTCAACCTCATACGGTAAGCAGAAAGAATCACAGAATGATTTGGGTTGGAAAGGACCTTTAAAGGCCATCTACTCCACATTCCTGCAATGAACAAGGACATCTAGGTTGACCTGCTTTTGCAGGGGGTTGGACTAGATGATCTCTAAAGGCCCCTTCCAACCCTACGATTCTATGATTCTATGATCTTCAACCAGATCAAGTTGCTCTGAGCCCTTTCCAGCCTGATCTTGAATGTTTCCAGGGATGAGGCACCTACTGCCTCCCTGGGTAACCCGTTCCAGTGTATCACCACCCTCATTGTTAAAAAATCTCATCCATACATGTAGTCTGAATCTACCTTTTCTTAAATTAAAACTATTATCCTTGTCTTGTCACCATAGGCTCTACTTAAAACTCTGTCCCCATCTTTCTTATAAACTCCCTTTAAGCTTTGAAAGGACGCCATAAAGTCCCCCTAGAGCCTTCTTTCCTCCAGGCTAAACAAAGATCTCCATGTCTACCCATTGCTGGAAAATAAAAAAGAGTTGCATATTCTGAGATTCTGTGATTATATAGACCCGTGTTTGCATAATATGCTTTCTGTAGTGGAAATTGACCTGATTTGTGTCATGGCAACGTCTCCAGATTTCTCATCAAGTTTCACTCACAGTCATGCTGAGCTTGCTACTTCCATTTAACAGAAGACCATTTTTACGCTCAAGAACAGATAGAGACTAACAGAACTCAAATACTGATATATGCCTTCTACAAATGCATCTCAGAAAACCAGAAAGATAAGGAGGACTTTGTGATAGCAGTAACCCTCTTCAGGGATCTAAGTATTACAGGCTGAAACAGCAAGGTGCCATTACTGCCTAGGCATTTTTGTGTCTTTAAGCATTGCAGGCTTCTGCTTTACAGCTAAATGTACACTCCCCCAAGTGCTATAGGCACGGGGTAGTCATTTGTATTTCTAAAGATTTCCATGGTCACAGAAATCAGTAGCAGAACTGGGAAACAATACTAAATTTCCATAACAAAAGACATGGGCTTGTTCCCTAACATGAGTAGATGAATTTGGGTTTAGTTACAAATAAAGGAATAGAAGCAGCTATTCAAATTTCTGAATCTCTGCACAAATTCTCGTATATGCACAAAGGTTTGGGTAAGCTTGGCTTTGCACAGATGAGTGGAGTTTTGTGACTATGAAAAAAAAAATGATGCACAAAATGATTTTTAAATTGGTTCCACAATGATTCCTTGCAACTATACCATCGTTCTTAAAGTTGTTTTACCCAAGATTTGTCCTATAGATTTGATTCTGGTGCCCTGTCTTGATTCTCTAGCTTGTGATACAACTGAGATTTGAAAAGTAGAGGATAACTCCTATAGCTCTTTGAGAAGCGCACAAACCAGTTTATTTAGAAACTATCTGCGGCCAAGTAAAAATTGAGGCCCAGCAATTGCATTCATTGATTTGATTTGTTCGTGCAGGAGGGACACAAAGTACAATATAGCATATAGATGATTACTTTAAAAGGATCTTGGAAAACATACTTGTTTTTCAGATTTGGAGGAAACTCTTCAACATAGTGCTTGATGGAATGTCACAGATACCAAAACCGGTTGGTTTTTTATTTGCTTTCTGTCTTTTTACGTACAAATGCACAGGCATAGGTGCTCATATACTTTGTGCTTCTGAACTGACATTAAGACTAAGGCCTTTGATCAATTAAAATATCAAAAATATCAGCCCTACCACAAAAAAATCCTGTCAGTTAAAATGGTCTGACATGATGGTCATGCAGCAAGTTGTGGGAAGAGAGCTGTTTAAGACAGATTTTCTTTTTCCATACACAAGTTTTAAAAACCTGATGGTGTTCTTATGTTAAGAGGAGATATGAATTTTTAAAGTTTTTAAAGTTCTTTAGCTCTCTTGACCCTACTTTGGAAACAATGGTCACCAAAAATATTCTTAGCAAAATGACAGTATTTTTCTGAGGCTTTTATTTTTCCTCTACTTCTTTCCTTGCAAGTCTAGATTTAGTATCTATGGGTTATTGTAATTATTACTGAAAAAACATAGAACAGTAACAATAGCAGAGCTCCACTCTTTTGTTCTGCCAGTGTTATTCTCACTATTTCTGATTTATAGTTAATGTTATTTTCAGGTCTGCTCAGGATCTTATAAAGTGGCAAGAGAAATCTGCTCCTGTGTCTGAGCATACTGTAAAGTCTGCTGTTACGTGGCTCTGGAAGCTGGACCATATGACAGCTGCCAGCCATACCAAGTCTGCTGAAGCCCTGCTGGAAGCCATGAGTGATGAGATGGTAAGCTCATACATCTCTCCCAAAGCCTCAAGTAAATCCGAGAATATTCAGTGCCAGACAGGCTACTGTGATTTGCCCTGATGAATATTTCAAAGATAAATATTAATGACTGAATCTGGAAAGGTTTGTGGGGTTTTTTTTTCTCCAAATGTTGCTGCATACTGTGTTTACTGACGGCCTGTTTATGTAAATATACTGTATTTTGAATGCAGAAACTTGCTTATTTTTTTCCTTGAGTACACAGAATAAATAATGTATTCAATCATTAAAGGAAACAGGAAACATCTTCCCTTCCACTTTCTTTGTCATATGTGTTTTTCAGGGCTTCAAGTTAATGAGAAAATCAGCATTATTGAAGACAGGGGAATATTTTTATTTCATTATATATCCATAGTACCAATGAAAAATTATAATTTAAAATAAAAAATAATAAGTACAGAGGTTTATTTAAGCATTAACTCATGGTAGGGATATGCAAATCTTTTTTTCATCAGCCAATGACATTCTGGGATGCATTAAGAAGAATGTGGACAGCAGGTCAAGAGGGGTTCTACTCCCCCTCTGTTCTGCCCTGGTGAGGCATCATCTGAGGTCCTGTGTCCAGTACTGGAGCATCTTTCTTATGAGGAAAGGTTGTGGGAACTGGGGCTGTTCAGCCTGGAGAAGAGGAGACTGAGGGGAGACGTCATTAATACTTATAAGTATTTTAAAAGTGTATGTCAAGAGGGTGGGGCAACAGTTTTTTTCTGTAGTGTCCAGGTATAGGACAAGGGGTAATGGAAAGAACACAAAAAGTTCCATTTACATATAAGCAAAACCTATTTCACTGTGAGGGTGGAGGAGCCCTGGCACAGGCTGCCCAGGTGTGGAGGGTGTGGAGTCTCCTTCTCTGGAGGTCTTTAAAACTCGTCTGGATGTATTCCTATGTGACCTGGTCTACGCAGACCTGCTTTAGCAGGGGTTGGACTAGATAATCTTTAGAGGTCCCTTCCAACACCTACCATTCTGTGATTATGTGAAGAAAAGACTTGTTGGACTTGGAGGGCCTGCTTATGAATAAACAGAAATTAAAAGCCAATGAACAGAGAGACATCTCTTATTTTTTTCTGGACATTGGTGGGCCAGTGGGTAATCTTGAGGAGTCATTTGTGGCAGGTGCTGAACATAAACTTCAATTACTCTTAAATACAGTCATCATTCATAACTGACATATCACTCGAGTGAAAGCTTCACTGTACTGCAGGCTGGGGGAGACCCCATTCAGTCCTAGGCAAAAGCTGCATACTCACTGAACAGCCATAAATGACTAATTCCTTAAAACTAGCTTCATTAGCATAAGGTGCTCTAAAACAATAACTCTTTTTTCCCCTAGACTTGGCTCTTCCTGTTGTTCCTTTAGCTGTGCTTTTCTTCCTATGTGTGGTGACTCCCTAGATTTCCTTTCCTTGTGATCTATCAGTCTCAAGCTGTAGATCACCGCTGTAAGGTTGCAATCCTTTGAGCACTTCCTGCCACAGATGCGTCCACAGCATTGAACTTGCGGTTCTGTACAGGTGCTGCTCCACGAAGTGTGGGAAGACTGTGAGGAGCAGTTCATATTCTCCTTCCTGTTCTTGTATGGAGTTTGTTTGCTTGTTTACATGGCTGCACAAATTATAATTTTCAAAATATGAAGGAGTAATTGGTAAGGAGCTTTTCATTTGTGGTATGGTGTTGCTGGGTCTGTAGTTTAAGTATTTGTTTATTTTCTTGTGAGGAGTTTATTCTACATCAGCTGTGCCCAGAAAATGTCAGCATTTTAAAATTTGCAGAGGCAGGCAGTAAATCCTTTAGAGGAAACCTGAAAATTTATATCCTTATTGAATATCAAGTTTATGAATTATTAGCCAGCCTTAGGAAGGAGAAGATGTGAATCTGAAGCAACACAGGGAGAAATGGTTTTGCAATATGCATGCATTCCCTCAGGTCAGGAGCCTCTTCAGCAAAAGGAATGTGAACAAGGTGTTGTCCAAGAACTGAGTCCCAACTGGGAGAGTTGTGTGCTTGCTCAAATGGCTTCTTAGCTGGATAAAACTAGAGAGGGAGCCTTGTAAAACTGAAGCACAGATAGGTGCAAGAGATCTTTCATTTTGTGTCTGTGCACTTCTTCCTAAAGCTAATAGTTTGTCAATCTTACACTTTAATGAAACACATTCATTCCTCTCTTTAACCTTAGTATTTGTTTAGCCTTAACAGTGGTACCAGGGCACCTGGTTGACCACAGACCTGCTTGCTCCCAGTCAAGTGTAGTCTGTAAGGCCCTGCCTCCCACGTTGAGCGTCTTACTGTCTCTGCAAGATCCAAGGAGGGCCTGGGGTGGCAAGGTGCTCCTTGGTTAATTTGCCTGATCTAGCCTGAGAGTGGGTTGCTGCTTGGGAGAGATGTCTTCCATTGCTAAGGATTACGCCAGATATTTGTGGCAAAAGGTAGAGAAGTGAGAGAGTGCTTGTAATCCAGAAGTCCATGTCAGTTTGTATCAACATGCTTATGATGTGGGGCAGCACAAGGATCCTACAGCCTGGAAGCTTCAGGTACAAACTGGACAAAAGATGTTTATGTGCCAGTCTATTGACTTAGGGAGCTGAAATATAAATCAGTATCAAAGGCAGTAGTAGAAATGCATGAACACAATTACAGGTGATAATTTGCTTTACTACTGCATTAAATTACATGTGTGCAGAAACATTTCCTCAGTGCCATCCTAGACTCAAATGATTGTCTTTTGTGGTGCATATCCTGGGATTCCTAGTCATATTTGAGTGTATTTTTCCAGTTAAACAACTATTTACCAGTTATGCCATAGGACTGATATGTTATACTTAACTGTCTTGAATATCATTGTGGACTAGCCAACATTACATTTGTTTTTAATAACAGTGAAAATTTAGGAAGCACACTTACCGTAAGGATTGTTAGCATGGGTAAGTGCAGGTAACATCAAACCTCTCCCAATATTCAAGCAATAACTAAAGGACATTTCTTCAGCTTCTCTCTCTTCTTGCAATAGTATCTTCAGAATAAAAGTGTGTGGTTATAATAAACTGACCAAGCTCTCTCTGCCTTGGGAAATATAGAAATACAAATGAAACGTAAATCCCAACAATTGCATTCAAAGAATGATGTACCTTTCCTACCCTCAAAATACATGCTGCCAGTATCAGTAGGTCTGGTGTAAAAGTTCCTACTAATTTTCAGCCCTGGCAAGACACTAACATAGCATCTCTCTTCATAAAAATGGAATGTGGCACAGAGCCTTGTCCTGACTAATACATAGTTGTCCTTCCTTACACTTCTTTTTTTTGTTTCAGTTAATTCAGTAGAAGAATCAGGCCCCAGAGGCCGTGGGCCAGGTTCTCTTGGCATTTCAGGAAATTCTGTGTGGACTCCATTTGAATTACTAGTGTAAATGAGAGGGAGAACCAAAGGTCTGAAGATCTTACAGCCCAAGTAATGCATTGGTTCTACCAAATTTCCCTACCAGTACTCAGCACAGGACAGTGCTTGAATTACCAGGCATCTAGTAAAACAATGTCTTGCAAGTCTCATTTTTTTTTTCCTATTTAATGACAGGTAGAAGCTGTTTATTACTTTGCTGTGGGTGATGTTCCAGCGGAAACAAAGCAGCAACTCCTTGAGAAGGTTACTGATGGTCCCTGTCCAGTCAACACTGTATCTTTCAATGCTAGGGAAGATGAAACTATTATTTTTCTGAAAGAGTTGAGCCACTTGGCCTCTGGCAGGTATGACAAGAAGAGGCACAGTAATGATTTCAGTACTTGTAAAGCGCTTTGCTTCTAGGAAGGGTATCAGAAGATATCTCACCATAAATCCTGTTTTACTCATGAGTAAAATGAGGAAAAAGAGACACAGCAGTTCAGTAAGCTAGCTGGGGAAACCAGCAAAATAGTCTTAAGACTATTAAATTAAAATGCAGCACCTACTTGAACACACAAGCTTCTCTCCATATATATGCTCACTGGCTTGCAGAGGCTGTTGCTTTTTTATATCCCAAATTGCCTGTCATCTGCTCCTCTTCTGGAGCCTGAAAAATTGTTCAGGGGATAAGGTCACAGCATAAACTGAAGTATTTATTGTACAGCTTTGTACACTGGTAATATCCACAGCAAAGGATCTGGAGTTTTTTTGGATCAAGTGCCATACGGACATGTATTGAAAAGGTAATGCCTCTCCTAAATGGGCAGCCCCTGGTACGGCAGGAAATTGGATGGTGTTATCTGTCAGGCCTGGTTGTGCGGAAATGCAGTTCTATATCATGCTCTTTAGCATCTGTTTGGTATGGTTGGTGGAAACTGATATATTCCACATGGCTTACTGGCTACTTTATCCTGGGAATCATCTGTGTGCTGAGAATCAGCTTTCAGAGGAAAGGGATAATAAAACTTTAATCTTGATTCTGATATGAAAATAAGAAAAAACAAACACTACCCTAAACTCATGCCAAACAGCAGGAGGGTGGTAGAAGCCAGTAGGTGCTTGTCTGTCTTCTGACAGAAGTCACTGCGCTGTTACAGAGCTGTGAAATGGCTGCTAGCTCTTTCTCTTTCACTGTTGTTTGTGCAAGAGTGGGAAGATCTCCAACAGTAGAAATCTCCCAAATGACTGCAGAGCAATTGGTAAGATGGCAGCTGCTTAGCTCTTCTATAGCCATCTGTGTTTAGAAGTAGCATTTAAGAGATGGAGTGTCTGCCAAAATCCAAGACTGTGGGAAAGTGTTATATTTGCTCTGGTGTGACGTGTATCTAAAATAATTGTGGTCATTTAAAACTGTGGTACCTCCATAATACCAGGTAAACTGCCAGTCACCATCCTTCATTTTCTTTTGCCAGTGTTTTTACCTCCTTTATAAAAGGAAAATAAATGTTTCTTTTGTGGTAGAGAAAAAGGCAAGAAGGGTCATGGCAGTAAGCTGAGAGGAATCATTTTGTATGATACGATTCCCACTATCTTATTTTTACAAGAGTCTAGCCTTGGTCCAGAGACTTATTTGGCCAGTTAATATCTTGCTGGTGGGAATTTGCCCAATAACTATAAGTTTAAATCAGCTTTCCCATATGAATGTCCAAGTTCATGGGCTTTTCATGGCTTGAGCCTGTTCCTAGTGTGGTTCTGGTTTAGAAATGCATCTTTTTCCTGCTCTGAGAGCCTTTCTGTTTTGACAGGAGAGTGAATGAAGTCTGCTTGACTTCCTGATCTCTATGTTGATAATGAAAGAAATGTTCCTGTTGGGCTTTCAACTGGGAAGATAATCTGATAAAAAGGTGTTAGTGTCATCTCAGACATCTCAAATGACATGCTAGCTCAGCATGTTAAAAGCATTAATTAAAAATAGATTTCCAGGAGATTGAGAGAGAAGGTGTCTCAGAGTAAAGGATACCACAATGAAAGGAAGTTCTTCATGAGAAGACTTCAGAATGTATATAAATGTACATAAAAGGTTTGGTTCTATTCATAATGTTGTTGTAGTTAAAGGTTTAGATATGCTGAATAGGTAAGTAAATAATTCATATGTGATCTTGCTTGTGTGACATACATCTCCTTAAAATTAAGAAAGTATTTATGTAGTTCACATACTGGTGAAAATTCATTTTGTGTTACAGATTCCATGCTTTTGTTGAGAATGGCTATAGAGATGCTACTGGATCCACACTAAAATGTGATCGGGATGGAAAAGGTCTAATTGCCCTGAATTCCAGAAAAGTGAAAGGACGGATGCCACTGGGTAGGCAATGTAAAAAAAACCCAAGACAATACTGATTTTTCTCTGTGAGTTTTCAGAATAAAAATGTAATATAAGAACTTGTTAAGTGTAAAATCAAAAGAAGACTTCAGTAGGCATGGGCGGGTTGAGGACAGAACTGGTCATGTGGAAATTCTGTGGGTGGAAAGGCGAGGGAAAGGAAAAGAGAGAAGTGAAGAGAGCAGAGGATGTGCGTGTGAGAATGAAAGAGAAGTGCAAAAGGAGACAAGAACAACGTTTATTTAGGGAGATGAAGAATAGTACTGCTGTGTTTATGCCAATGACCTTGTGGAAATATATCGAGAAATGGCAGACAGGAAGAAGAATAGTGTGGAATACAACAGCCACATCAATACAGGCCAAGTTCATACATGATATAAGGGGAGTAAATCCACATGAGGTTGACTACTTTCTCTCAAGATTTGAATTTGTCATAGAGACAGGCAACAAGCACAGTAAAATAACTATGGAGAAGAGTGTGCGGTGGCAGACGGCAAGGGGCAAGGGGAGGGAGGGAGGTGGAACTGGTGAAAAAAAATCCAGGAGGAAACAAATAACAGAAGGAGTGTTTTGCTGAGAGGTGGAGCTGGGCAGAAAGCTTTCAGTGTGTTTCTTATTAGTCACGGTGCTACTTCCTCTGGGTAAGTCAGCCTTACTGTTCTGTGGGACTGGACTTGGGGTTTCAGCCAGGTTGGAAAGAGACCAGCTTGTGGTGTGAAGCTGTAGATGCCAAGTCTGATATCTTTATCAGCAGGACATTACATTAAAAGATGATTTCTTCTAAATATCAGGAGACATAAAATCTCTTTATTCCAATGGCTCACATCCCTGTTATGCTGGGAGGCATTAATGTTGCCCCAAACAGCTCTTAATCCTAGGGAATGTATGGAATAAGGTGGATTTAGTGACTGTCAGTCTTGGACTAACTTTGCTGACTTGTAGTCTACTTCCTTGTGTACTAACCTATCCTTTACAAGGACTGTGATTGTAACAGTAGGAAAGAACCATAGCAAGTGGGCCAGAAATAACGAGAGTGGGGTGCTGCCTGTCCTTTGCTTCGTGGACACTCAAGCCTCACCCACGCAGGGTTTAGAAACCAGCAGCAGAGTGTGCTTCCAAATCCTGTATCTCGTGTCATGCTAATTGAGAGCAAGATAAAGATCGCCTTCAGACTGCTCCCAGTGCTTCCTTGCTGGACTCTGTCTGGGGCTGAGCGTGGGGCGAGCTGGCTTCCTCTTCCCGCAGGCAGTCTGCTTGTTTGAATAGATGGGCCTGGAGCTCCTGTATGACTGAAATTACTTCCTCACCACCGTTTCTAAAGCTGAAAGCTGAATAGCTCTAATCACTCAAAAGGGCAGTAATCCCCTTGAAGTGCATTGTCTGTTGTGTCTTATTGCTATTATGGAGCAGAATTTACACATTAAAAAGGAACACAATTAGCTTTTTGCATTTACTGGGTATTATAAGCACAGTTGTGACATCACTGGCAGCCAATCGGAGGGTTTTAGTCATATGCAGAATCTAAAGTCCTTTCAGAAAAGAAAACACATTGGAGACATTATTCTGGTCTGTCTCTGATGTCTGTTATTTCAGAGTCTCCTTCAAGGGTGTAGAAAGCAATAATAATAAAAGTGTTGATTACTCACTAATGGGCTCTGAAACTGGTTCTTGGATGTATGGCATAAACTATACAAGGAAATAAATAGGGAATGAACCAGAGATTTAATCTCCCAAATGTCGTGTTTCTTCAAAATGAGGGAAGGCACAGGAATATTTTGATTTTGTTTCTTTTTGCACCACGATTGCAACAGCTGGAAGCTGAAACTCATCATTATGTTTTATGGACTGGAAAAGCTGTTCTAAGGACATCTGATAGTTTTCTGGGTATCCACTGAACAACAGTGTTTTGCAAAGACAGGATATCTTCATGTTCACTCTTTTTCATCTGCTTAACCAAAACAAGTCTGAAGCGAACTATTTAAAACTTTAGATAAGAGCTCCTTTGTACCCTGTTTTGCATCTTGAGCAGTCATTTAGAAACCAAGCGTGAGAAACTGACAAATTTGAATACCTTTTTTACACTCATTTTGAGTGGGTGCTCGAGATCAAACCAGGTGTAAGGCAGCAAATAATTAAGGTCCTTATGTTGACAGACTCTGATTTACTTAAAACAGAGAAATGCTTTTACATAAAGCCTAATTTCACCAATGTGGTGAGATCTCCTCATCCGGCACTGATTTTCCTGTTATTGCTTCTGCCTACACTCTTTGTATAGCTTCTTCATCTGCAAAAAGCTGCAGAATTAAGCACTCTTGTTAGGTAGTTAAAACTATAAGTGAAAGGGAGGTGAAATTGGTGTTGGAACTTGAAGACATAGAAGGCAAGGGATGGTGGAAGCTTTGGAGAAGAAGGTTCTTGCTGAAAAGAGGCACAGTTGTGCCATCTTTGAGTCACAGGGAAATAAGTGCTAAATGGGGCTTGAAAAGCAATGGTGTTTGAACTAGAGCCTGAAATGAATAGTGGGTCCTTGTAGGCTGAAATAGAAACAGCACTAAATCTCTGTGTAGTGTTTTCCTTTGTGGCAGAATAGATGAGCTGATATGTGTAAAGAAAATGCAAATGGACTGAAATCAGGATTTGACTGATGTGACAAATCCAAGGAGGGATATGTCTGACCTCATTGTGAACAGTGTAGGACTGTATTCTTAGATGTGCTTGATTGTCCATATTTACCTAATGGTCACAGGGAAAATATCAGGTTGCCATGTGTAAAATGGGAAGCGTAAGAGCACCATCCTCCTATATGACATTGAACTCAACAGACTCTGCACTGTTTGTGTACATAGATGTGGGAGAGGCTAAACCCTTGCTTTGAAAAGCCAGAATCATGACTCAAGAGTAACTGCTTTGCCTAGTAGCTGTAGCAAAGACCGTTGCCTCTGCTTCTTTCTTGCATGTTCTTTGTCTGCTCTTAGCAGCCTCACAAATCCTGACAAATCTCTGCCAAGTGTAGAGAGCGGTGCAGATAGTTGCTCTGTGATACCACATGGGATACAAAGTTTGTTTGCTCTGTCCATATGCCTATTGGGAAAGGAGCAGGATCAGGCTGCAGTGAGTTTCAATGCTGCTTGTTCTGGCAGGTACTTCCCTCTTGTGCTCCATTGTACCCCCATTCATCCCCCTCTAAGCAGAGATTTTAAAAACCAACGCTTCATGGAATATTGCTATGCTCTGCTGCCACATAGAGGCTATGGAAGGGACCAGCAGCGAAAAAAATGCCTTGCAGGCAAAGGAAGTTTAAAATAGATCTTATTCCATTATATTTAAATTTGCTTGCTTTCACTAAGTCAGATAATGAGAGAAGTAAGAAATGTTTCTGTTTTCCACGAGTTGCTTTTGCATTGGTGTTTTCTTGATGTTTCAAAAATATTGTAGATTTTGCAGGCACTTTTGCTTTGCTTTGTTTTGGTTTTTTTTGGGTTTTTTTTTGCAGGCAAGTTTTTTTTTTTTTCTTCCTCAGCAGATTTTGTATCCTGAGTATGAAATCAAATGGGTTTACAGTGACTTGTCAAACTGGATGAGTTTGTCTGCTGGGAGGCAGGTGTGGAAAAGCTGCTTCTTTTAAGATTGCCTGACAGTGTTAAACAACCAGGAAATGGAAATGAAGTCTGTTACGAGTTTTCATATACAATTGCCAACTGCATTTGTGTTTTCGCTTAGACCTACCATCTTGCTTCTCGATTCACCGCTGTCAGCAAAATGCTTCTACCCCTTGCGCAGGCTCTCCCTGCACCCTTCCCCATCCTCTTCCTCTTTTTCTGAGCTTCCCTCCCTCCCTCCACCCTCCAGAGCAGAGCATCTGTGAAACGTTCCCCTGCCTGAGGTGCTCTGCAAGGTCACTGCTGAACACAACAGGGGTTTTGGGGGGTGGGGTGGGCGGGCTGCAGGCTGTTAAGTCCTGTTCAGTCACCAGTGTCTCAGGGCTGCCCGTTGCCCTGTGACAGTTTTTGAAGCGGAACGGAACCGGGACTGGGGGTCCCCAGGGGTCTGGCCGTTAAACCGCCAGCTTCACGGGGGAGGGGATGGGGAGGGCCTTTTGCCTCAAGGGAGAGGTGTTTTTTTTTAAGACCTTTTTAAGGTCTTTCCCTGGGATTCAGGTGCCAGCAGGCCTGGAGCCGTTGGGGATTGCACCCTCCAGGGGATGACTTTCAGCTGCTTTTCGGTTGGTGGCCCCCAAAAATGGCACAGCTGAGGTGTGAGCGCAGGGAATTTAAACCAAACAGAGGTTTGTGGCTGCCTTGGTTATTTTTCACTGATACGCTTTGGGGGATGGGCCGCAGGTCGAGAACCACACCTGGAAGATACTATGTGTTGTAGGCTTACGTATATTTTGAGTTATGGGGCTCAGTTTGGAAAGGCACAGCTTTTCCTTCCCACTCGGGAAGAATGGCTGAGGAGGAGGTATAGAGATGAGCCACCTGTGTAGAGACAGAAAGTGGCTATAGTTGTCACTGCTCGCAACCCGCTCTCCCAGTTGAATCCAGGAAAAAAATGTTGCCAGATAAAAGATTGTCCAGCCAACTTGACCTTTACAATGTGTGGTTGTTGATCGCTTCATTTGACCCGTGTTATAAGTGTCATCAAACTTACTTGCTTTGAAAGTGCATGCAGTTTTATTTTGCTGTGCTGCAGTGAAAATCAGGAAAAAAAGAAATCTTGTGTAATACCAATTCAATACACGTATCTTTCTGAGGACAGTAACAATAATCCTGGAAATTTGGTGAGTCCATAGCATCAATTTAAGGGGAAATGTGTCATCATGATGGTATCAACAGCATTGTTTTAAAGGTAGTTGAAATACGTGTACTTCTTTCAATATTTTCAAACTTAATGTTAAAAACACTCATAAAATTAAATCTGGATCCCAATATTTTATAGCATATGGAGGATATCCAGATATAGTTGGAGACAGCTCCAATGGAATTGCCTTCTTAACAGTCTTAAACAGGAATATGTGTATGTTTGTGTGAATGCATATATTTTGTGGTCTAACTGTGATAATAGGTGCATATAACTATTCAATGTCTGACTACTCATCACAACATCTCTAGTTCCCTACTTGCTGGAATTTTGCCAACACTCAAATTTTGTATGTTTTGCATTCCTGGGAAGAGATTGTTTATAAAAGAAAAGTTGACTTCTTTCTGAAGCATTTGAACAAAATAATTTTCTTAAACTTAAAATATAATGATAACAGAATTATTTTTGTTTTCCCTCCCTCATCTTTGTGTTTTATGTTGTGGAATAATCTGCTTTACTAAAGCTTTTTGTGTTTTAGGAAATGTTGATCTTTGTCCTAATGGCTCAAACGTGCTTTTGAAATGCAGGAAGGTCCCAGGAGATGGCAGTGTACAGTAACACATTTCAAAATCTTTCTTGGAAATGAAAAGCGTTTCACCATTAAAACTGAGTTGTTATTTTGTAAAATGTTCATATTATTAGTTCAGGGAAGTTTATCAAAGAACAAAATGAACCGTCTTGTTTGTTTACTGATAGCCTACTTTAGGGGACGTCTTATCTCTTATACAGTGAGCTAGCACTGTATGTTAACCGAACCACTAGATGATAAGCTGTGGTTTGCCTTGTTCAGCATCTTTATGTGAATTTCAGTAATAGGTTGTAATTTGCAATAGGTTGTAGCCTGCATTTGTGGGTGCGGCAGCTCACAATTCAGTTTCTTTTTACTGTAACAGTACATACCGTTTTTCTCTGAGACTAAGCTAATTCAACACACTTTTTAGTTGTGTTTGTAATGCTTAGGTATACATGTTGCCTCAATATTAATAATTGTTCTCTACTAATTGAATACATGTTTGTGTTTTTTAATCAAGGAAAACATCTATTAAGATTAAGAAAACTTTGTATCAACTCCAGCTTTGGATTTTTCCAATTTTTTGAGAATATAGCCTGATAGTAAAACATTTTAAACTTGTTTTGGCAATTATTTATGACTGTTAAGACTTGTCAGGATGAAAATAAACTTAGCAACATTTCTTCACAAACTCTTCTGGAAAAAAAAAAATCCTTTAATGGGAATTGAAAGAGTTGGGAGTATCTTCTCTCTGAAGTTTCAAAGTTGGGTCTAATGTTTGAACCCAGCTGTTGCAATGAAGTCCAGGGGACTTTCTGTTGTGGCAGTAGCATTTTGCCAACTCCGGAAGTTATTTCCACCAGGCTAAGCACCTCAGATGTCCTGGTGCCAGCTTTGAGCCCTTTTTTGAAATCTGTCAAAGAACATCTCTTGTTACTGCAATGAGATCTCAAAAAAACAAGGTTGTATGGCAATACCCCATGGCTTTGTGGAAATTGAGGAATTATAAAAAGCAGAAGTTGTCAAGTTCTATTTATCATTTCTTTTGCAGTAGCTGGTGTCCGTGAAGATGTATTTTTGATCTGGAATGAGTTGGAGGAGGCCACGAGTACTGTGAGACAAGTTCAGAAAATTTTATCCGAATCTGACCAGCCTGCTTCTCAAGATGGTATCGTATATGTTTCTTTCAAGAAAGTTACCACTATATTCATAATGGTATTTTATTTGCAAACAGTTTTGATTACATGTCTGGGGATGGTTTGCTCAGAAATATCTACATACAGGTAACACCCGTGCTTGGTATCTAAACTTATGGTTGCATAAAACTTTCCATTACAAATCTCTTTTTACTACTGCTTAACCTTGCTGAACGTTTAACAGGTCAGGCTGAAGCATATAATTTTCAATTCACCAGTGACTAGGTTTAGAAATTGCCTAGACTTCATGATACTGAACTTTCTTCTTTTTTTGTAGTCTCTCCCTCTCTGCATGGGACAGTAAATCTTTATTTTTTTTTTTCTACACAGTACTGGGGAAGTACCTCATCTTTCTCCCATCATGGTCTTCTTGGGATAGCCTCCAACCTGGTAGCCAATTCATTCCCTTAAAAGGGAAGAAGTATGGTTTTGAATTCTCTTAGTCAAAGGGAGAGGACTGAAGCCCATTCTGGATGAGTGCTCTGCCAACTCTTCTGTTAAGAAATATGGAGAAACACCCACATTTGTTCATTAAACGCATAGTTCCCACTGTTATCTTTGGCCTAGAATATAATCCACTTCTTGTTCTGTGTATATTGATTTGATTGAGTACTATTGGAGACAGAAGCATAGCTGGCTTCTGAATCTCTGGAAGGCTTAAAGAGGGGATGGTGAGAAGCTACTCAGCTCTGCTAAGATGAAAGTGGTCTGGACATACTCTGAGGCAGAATGTTCACACTGACAAGACTGAAATTCTGAAAACTTAGGAATCTGTACAGTGTTGGATTGCAACTGAGGGGGTATATTTTCAGGATCATAGCTGTGGTTGTCACTGCCTGTATTCTGTATTAATCCCTGGTTTAAAAATATTTACACAGTGGCCTGGTAGCATTTTTTGCATAAGTTGATAGAAAATTCAGATTGAAGTAGCACAGAGCATCAGTGATTTTGTGTAGCTCCAGTGCTGTTTTTGCAGTGCAATTTCTATTGCTTTGGGTAGATGGAGGCTGGGGCCAGATGCCTTTTTCTGGGTCACCTGCTGTAGAATGCTTTGTACAGACAGTTAGTCGAACTCTTAGCTGTGTGTTGACATGTGTGAGTAGGGTGATGATGGTGAAGATTTGAAGGTGGGAACTTTCTCTGCCTGCACTGGATTTGAACCTCTGTCAGTAACATAACTATGCAGCACCTAACCTTGAGTTTTTTCTTCTGTGAAAGCAGAAACCAGTTCTTTATACTGCAAATAGCATCTTCTGAATTAGCAGGACTTCCCATGTGAAGCTGCATATGAACAAACAGACCACAATAAAGCTGCAAGGGCAGCCCTAATTTCAGTGTTTATTTGTGTGCTCCTGACTATGCATCTTTAATGTTCTTTTGAAGTTTGCCTTCATACATAATAATTTAATAAATTAAAATAAATGAAATTATAGCGTGATTTATTTTGTCAGTTCTTTGACATTATTTGGCTCTTGCCCATTGATCCAAATAACTGTAGTCTGTCTGTTTGCCTGCATTTAGTCCTGTTCTTGCCTTCCTGATCTGTTTAAAATGCTCTTCTGCAAAATTTAGTTTGTTCTGAAGATTGCAGTGTTCTGCAAGAGGAGAAGCAGAGAAAAAGATAGTTTTTCTGCCGACTTTCCAGATAATGCACCAGTTACCTGAACTGAGAAACAGCTTTTTACAAAAAGCATGTGGAAGAAAGAAAACAACAGTTTTCTTTTTAAAATTACGTGAGTGCATTTGTGATACTTGCCATACTGCCTGTTCTAAGGACCAGAAGCAATCAGAAAGCAAATATTTTCACATGAAGAGGCTCTGACCCTGTACCTGCCCTGGTGCCTGCTGGCTGATCTCTGTGTGTTGAGACAGTAGATGTCTCCATAGGTTTGTTTACAGGCTCAGGATCTCAATCCTCTTGTCACTGCAGCTGCATCTAAACAAAGTAGAGATTTATACTGCTTAGGTCCACCTAAATTCAAATGTGGCAAAATAAACTCACTCAGCTGTGAGACCCACTGCTGGGTCATTGAGTTTAGGTGTGGTTTATTGAACTAGTGATGGATGAGTGCAGAACCCTCTATCCTATTACCAGTATCTAGACACGTGCAATGACAAACTTTAAGATGGTCCTTAGAAAATTTCTAAGACAATATGACATAAAAGAGTAAACATAAGAACAATACAGATCAGACAAAAAAGAAATAAAGCTGTTTCTTTCAGTATAAATTAAAAATGCTAAAAAGGAATGTATAGAACTAATGTTAAGACAGTACACAAGTGATTTGTGGCTTGGGTGCAATATTCAGCCTATAAAAAGTGAATATTGCAGAGAAAGAAATTAAAAAGTCTTCCAAAGACATTGTAATTTGCTTTTTAGTTTAAATGGCCTTGTCTGAAAAAGACCAGTGGCAATATTGGTCTTTATTGCATTTTCAATTATATCTTCTGTTGTTTCATTTTCTCAAATGATTCTCCTTTAAGCTAAGACATCTGATACCAGAATCTTTCCTGGCATTTTGTAATTCAGTCAGTATGAAAGTAAAGTTGACCTTCATCCTACTAAAAATATTCCTTTTATATGTTGATCTTGTAGCTATTTATCATCTTCTCTCTATGTCTTCTGATGGGTTTGTTCCAGTTACAAAGGAATTTGTTGCGAAGGATTGTGTGATAAGAAAAGAAGCACAACCAAAGTAGGGAACATTAGAAATCTTTAAAATGTATCTGCTCACTCCAATGCTGTCAGTGCAAGCAGAGCAAGTTTGAAAATTTTTACTCCATGGCCTGTTTCTGAAAATAGCTTATCCAAAGTGAACTGTGTTATACTGGAAATTTTGGTTTTTTTTTTCTTATTAGCGACCAAAGCAGATCATCTGTTACAAAAGCATACATATGACAAATATTTGACCTCTGAGAAGTGGTTGCAGAAGTATGGCCTGAAAGCTCAGAAGCTCACACTCTATGATGCACTTGCTGATTGTACTTTTCGCCATGCAGATGGAATTGTGGACATAAAAACTAAACCAGAGGATGAATCCTCACAAACTGATGCTGTGAGTATTGTTAATTTTCCCTCATGTTGTGTGAGCTTTTTCTTTTAAAGATTGAAGACTAGACTGATAAAGTTATGATAAAGTGTATAGTCTGTTATTTTGTAGTTTTTGTTAAAATCTGCTTAATTAGTGGAATGGGACAAAGATGGTTATAAGTAAGAATGTTTCAAAGGGCTATTTGAAAATGACTGTTACAGGGACTCTTTCCTGGTCCACATATGATCTGCAAGGAAGAATCAGGGATGGCTTAAGCAATGCCTTGATTTTCTATGTATTTGTGTGGGTTAGGGCAAAGATTGTTTGTTGGCTTTATTTTTCCTTAGAAGAAGTGTTAGTCTCAGCTGCCCTTGTGTTTATAGGTCTTGGTGTTTACAAATTTGGATTAATTTATCTTCTGTTCCCTTTTCTCAAGCTCTACCATTAAACTGCTTGGTAAGCTTCTCTTCTTGATACCTACAAGAATAAAACCAGTTTCTACTGACTTTTGCTAAGAGCAAATTCTGAGACTACTCTATCCCATGTCTATTTCTACACCTGTTCACGTGCAACAAGCATCTAGCTTTGAAATTTGTTCACCAAATATTAAAGGCACTGTAGAACAATGGAACATGAAATGTATTTTTCTTGGCTCTAGGAGACAAAGAAGAAGATAATTCATGCAAAATACTGTGACAAGTTTGTACATACCTTCTGGAAAGATGGATCTGTAGTTCATGTACATGTTAGTACAGAAAAGTATAAGCAGTACCAAGAGAAAATGAAGACTGCTCTCAGACAAATGCAAGGCAGGTTAGTGTTCTGTCACATAAAATCAGTTTGCATTGTTTTCCACTGTTGTTGAAATGTTTGACATTTACTGTCGTAATAAGCCGATGTGGTTGGTAAACTGCCAATAAAAGTACTAAGCAAGAAATCCATTTTAGATTAGAATCTTGTGAGTAGGATTGCTCAGTAGCCATTTAAGAAAACCAATGAACAGTTTTATCTTTTGTTCTCCTTCTGGAACGCAAATGTGAAAGTCAGTCTGCACATTACTGAAATAACTGCTGAAAGTGCCAAAAAAGCATCAGCAGACATGCAGATGGACGTGTAGCAGAGAACTTCTAGAATCATCAGTAAAACTCGGTGACCATTCATCCTGTGTGCCTAGGATCGCTGCAATTTAATGCTGAAGACAAGTTTGAACAGTGTAGAACAGAGTCAGGGCAAGAGCTATTAAGTAACACATATGATCAGAAATACAATGGTCAAGTTAGCTCCTTAGTTTGCTTTTCTACAACTGTATAGATACACTCCTAGATTTTTGAAGGGTATCTACAAAAAAAGAAGTAATCTGAGGGTCTGATTGATTTGTCCTAAAGATGTCTTAAATTAAATTGGCTTTTATATTCACATTAGGAAAAGACAGAAACTTTAAAAATGGATATTGTAGAAACAAGAGAAAGAATAAATGTTGCCCTCTGTTTTGTGTATTAGGACAATGAGATGTCTCATGGAAAAAAAACTGGGTGCAAACTTCCATTTTATTGCTGCTTCTCTACTGAAGGTGTAATAGCCTGATTACATTTAGCAAGGTCAAACAGAGTTTTGTTATTCCTTTTAGTACGTCTTGCTGTATTTAGGATAACATTTAACACACCATGAAAGGAAAATTTGAGGTAAAGGGTTTTGGAAAGTATGTATTTTGAAATTCAAGCCAAGATTATGAGTTTGCTGTTTTGAAGTGTTCATCTCATTGTTAAAAAGCCTTGGTAGACCTCATCAAATGCTTCAGGGGAAATAACTGATGGCAAAGCTGTCAGTAGCAAATGTAATAGGATCCTTTAAGTTTTCATGATGGTATTTTTTTAAACCACCGTGGAGATGAGTCATATTTTTCCCAGGGCCATTATATTCCGTCTATTGAATGTCACTGTTTCAGAGTAGACAAGTAGTTTATGACTCTCAAGGGAAATTGTATTTGGACCTGCTGCAGCCATTACTGAGGAAATGTTCTCATATACAGCAGTATGTACGCCTATGTATGTGACAGACATGCTTCAATCCTGTTTAAAGTGTAAAACTAAGCCTGTATTTAAAGCTCAAGGTCAGCAAAGCATTAAAGCATCTGTGTTACATTAAGACACTTCAAAGTGTTCAAGTTTCTTGCAGAATATCTGTGATTCTGGGATTCTGTGGTTTCCTGAAAAGGGAGGCATGCTAACATATGCTTAAATGATTTCCTGAGTTCAGTCTGGAGAACTGTTACAGTTACTTCCACGTGGAATTTCCCAGATCAAACTACCTAATAATTGACTTTATAAAGGTACTGTATTGCTTTGTCTGTTTTGCCTATCTCCAGATTGCTACTGAAAGTAGGAAATAAAAATGCCTTGTAGTATTATGTAGCAGCAAAGGATTGGTTAGTGAAAGCTACTTCTGACAGTGACTAGTAACAGGTACTTAGAGAAAGACATATGGCAGTGATAAAAAGATCCTTCCTGTTAGATTCTGCTAGGCAAAGCTCTTTTATTTTTCCTTTCCCAGGATTAAGTGGCTTCAACAAGGAAGCAGAGGCCTCTTTGGGAATGTGTTTGAAGATGATGTCTATATACTTATTGATACCTCTCGGTCTATGAAGGACAAGCTGCCACTGGTTAAAGAGAAAATATTTCAGCTCATGCAGGTATGATAAAGTGATGATTCTGAAGATGGAGAAACATGTTAGAGTAAGCTGATCTTTCTGCATGGTTGGTACTGCTATCGTTATTTACAGTTTAAAAAATAGTAGCTTTATAAAAATAATTACATTTTTCTTGGTGTGCTCATTTTTCATATCTTTTTTTCCCCTTATTTGTACAGATATTTGAAAAAAACCAGTAGAAAATCTTAAAAATTACAAAGGCTTAAGTAGTTCTTCTTTCCCTCAAGCCACCTTCCTCCTTAAACAACCCAACAAAACAAGCCAATTAAAAAAAAATGCAATAAACACCTTTTGGCATTTTTATGTTCCACTGGCATGTTGTGATTTGTAATGTGTGTTCTAGATTCACTTTCATGCTATTACAATAGAGGGTGTAGAATGTTTCGGACTTGCTTGCATTTTACAGTGACTCAGAATTTTGCAAAAGGACTTGCAAGTAAGATACTGGAAATTTTGGGTACTGGGAGACACATCTAAGACAGGATTTTGATCACCTAGTTGTAGAAATCTACAATGATTGCACCTAAGGTTACAATATTATTTGAGAAGTGGGTACTGTTAAGACATGATTAACTTTTTTAGACCTGACAGGAGTAACTGACAAAAATGCCATCAGTTTGGCATTGATAGCAATCATTAGGAAGGCTGAAAAATTCAAAACTGCAAGAGATAGGTTTGTGAGGTAAGTGCACAAGTTATAGGACGTATTATGATGTGGTCCTCTAGATAGATTAGCACTAGAAAATTGTTAGATACTGTCCCAGAAGGTTTTGCAGACAGCTGCACAAAAATAGTGATGAAAGGGAAGCAAAGGCTGTAAGCTTTGAAAGTTTCTACTAGCTTGCACAAATCTTCCCCTCCTTATAACTTCTGTCCAAAAGCAACTTCAGCAAATTCTTAATTCCTCTTGCTCTCCTAGTTCCCCTTGCCAGTACTCAACAGCTGATTCTCGTTCTTCTCCTCAATGATGTCTTACTTTGTTTCTGATATGAATTTCCTTTGGTAAGCAGTCCCACTGTTCATACTTGGTTTCATCTCTCTGTTTCTTGCCCTCTTAGACATTTGCTGTTCAAGTAGTTCAAGGAATATGAGTAAATGGAGACTTACATTGGGAAATTCAAGTAATCTTAATAATTGCAGGCAATAATTGTCTCTCTGTACCCCATAACTGAATATTATAATAGTTTATTGTAACCATCTTAATTAACACAACACTTACTGATCAGTTTTCAGGATACAAGTATTCTTGCCTTTAACACTGAGTACAATTCAGGTGCTGTCTCTTGCAGGAACAACTGAGATACAAAAAGAGGTTTAACTTTGTGAAATTTAGTGCCCAAGCAGTTGCGTGGCAAGAGAAACTTGCTGAAGTTAATGAGGAAAACTTTCAAGATGCTTGGCTTTGGATAAAAGGGCTTGAGGTAACATGACAATAGATTATCACAAAGCATGTTGGTACAAAGTTATATTTATGTCTTCACTTTCTGTATGGCTGAGGTATTTTTGAATTGACTAAGTATTTGACTTGTGTAAGCTGAAACTACAGATGACGTATATAAACTTCAGTAAATCTGAGTACAACATATTAAACTGTCAGGTATAATGATTAACAGTGAACCTGTTTATAAGATTGTGTTAATTAAACTTGCAGCCTGCTATGTTTAGTAACCACAATGCAAACATTGGCCTATTTGATTTCTGTAGGAACCATGGCAGTCCTCAGACCCTGTGTATAAATGCAAGTCTCGCTGCAGGTCTGCTGCATGGGTGAGCTGTTGCTGGCAGACTTGCTGCTCAGAGGTGACATGGAAAAATGGTGCCAGCCAGCTGGAGGAGCATTTCTAGTCCTTTTTGATGCATAAATAGACTTTAACCTCCATAGGAACATGAACGCTCAGACCATGCTCAAAACATCTGTCTGCACCATATTATTTTACTGGCAATGGTCAAAATCTTTTCTCTGAAAGACTTGAAATGCTTGTTGTCAGCCACCAGATTATTCCTGTCAGCAGCTTTAGGACTGGTGAATGTGTCAAATGTGAACAGCAATATTATAAGCATAGCACTGAAAATCGGTCAAACAACAGCAGAGATATATCCCATGTTCATATTTCTGTAATAAAACTCCTCAGTATTGTGGCAGTTCTTCCTCAGGTTTAATCATGACATTTCTGGGGAGAGGGGAATTGGGGAAGCCACATAATATCTCTGAGACTACAAAGCAAGATAAATAATATGATGTTCTCAGAAAATACTAACAAACACATGGAGAAAAAAATATTAGAGTGGCCTCATTGAGTAATGGGTGAATGCTTATTTATACCTGAGGTTAGTAAACTCAATTTTCTGTTTTCCTTCATACTTGAAAAGCTGTCTCTGTTTAAGCCATGTATGTGGTATAGCATTGTGCAAGTTTAATAACATTTTGAACTGCTATAATTTGATAGAGTCTTGTATACATTTGGGAATGACCCTTTTCATCATTTTATATGAAGTGGTGAATTGTTGATTATAAGTTTCCTTCTAAGTTCAGATCTAGATATCTGAAATGGTCCAGGGAATGGTACAAGAGCAGCCTGCTTGTTGAGGGGAATGACATCTGCTGCTGTGCTTTTAGTCTCTTTAAAGCAGTGCAGGCGCAAGTCTCAGATCAGAAAGCTGGCTTCATAGTGAAGCTGAAATGAACAGAAGATTGCTCTGTAATATTAATCAGAGTAGATCCTTTGATCTCATTTCATACACATTCTGGTCCCAGGATGTTGAATAAGGAAGCTGAGCTATAAACAGTAACTAACTGTTCCTTAAAAATCCTGTAGCGATGAGAACACTTAAAATTTTAGGGTTGATTATATCATGTAGTTGAAGCACGTCGACTTTGTTTAAACACTGACAAAAACAGTGTGTATTTGTAACAGTAGCAACTGAGAAATCTAAAATTAACAGTTTTTACCATAAAGTACATATTTATTTCTGTCACATCATCAGCATCCACATTATTTTCTCATAATGTAGTCGAATTAAAACCATGTACTATTATTGAAAAGAGCCAAGATGGTCAATTTACAAACAACAAGGAGTGGTCTGTGTCTAAAACTTTACAATGCTTACTAAAACATTAGGAACATTAGGTATATTTAACACAAAGAAAATGTCTCAGGCTAGTTATTTCTTAATTCTTTACCTTACTGTTACGTATTGTTTGTGAATGAGAAGACAGAACAATCTGAGCTGTATTCTTGCCTGGTCCATACACTCTTAAACAACTGTACAGAGTCACTCTCAGATTGTGCCTCCTGTTCCATTTCACCTGATTTACTTACTTTGCTCTTTCTAATAGAACTGTTTGCTGGAAGGATTAGAAGAATTTTAAACACAATGAATAGGACTGAAGAATTAATGCTATCTCTTAAAATATTCTTACATGCATGGGTCAACATCAATCATTTATCTTAACCTCGTGTAATGCATTATATACGTGGATCCTGAGTTTCTTCTCACTTAAACTACTACAATCCTAACTACACTCCAAAGCAGTACTCAGGTGTTAAACTAGCATAAAACAGATTCATCTTTTCAGGGATTTTGCTTTGGCCCTGTTAACAATAGTAAGACTAAGACTTGCTGAAACGCTTTTCCATAGAACCTTCCTTTTCCCCTACACTTGGAAATTTGTATGCTGAATGTTTGAAAAGTGGAAATCTGGAAATATAATCTATAGTGTTTAGGTTCCTATAAGCTCTGAAATGCATTTCAGCGAGTTTAGAATTGCATTTCATCTTTAAGTATGTGAATGACAGGGGAAATGTGCTAGTACTAGTCAATTTTTAGAGGTCACAATATTGCTTTGCTGTATATTTTTTTTTGTTTTAGCTAACCTTTATGCTGAAAAAGAAATGATGTTTACATCGATGTGCTGAGGAGGTAGATGGGAAATAGCCTGGAAAAAATGTTATTCAGAAAATCAGGAAGTCCTTTACCTATTTTTGAGAATAAACTTATACAACTCTTCTGTGGAGCTTTTGAATTATTTGGTTAAGTAAAATATGTTTTTCAAGGGAGTGTGATGAGTTGGCAATCAATAGCAGCAGTGGGAAAATATAATAGAATGGTATCTTTTAACTTCCATCTTCCTACCTGTTTATATTCTTTTAGTGACTGCTTTTCTTCTGCAGCTCATATTTCTGTTTCCAGCAGTTTGCTTATTTGTGTTTACATAAGCCCTGAATAGCAATTTGATAGTGATTTATGCTATTTTGACACATACTTTGATTTTTCTAGCCATGTGACATCATTATTTTCATCATTTTATTATTCATTCTGGTTCTGAAATATCACTTGAATCAATACACTGTCATTATGAATTTCAGAACAGAGGCAAAGAACTGTTAGTATTTATTGCTGTTTCTTTGTCGTTTCCTCTTTGGTTTCTTAGGTTGGAAGTTCCACAAATACACTCGAAGCTCTTCAGATTGCTCTTGCTGATACTGACACTCAAGCTATTTATCTCTTGACTGATGGGAGACCTGATCAGGTATTTCTGAAATGAGAAAACAGAAAATGAAGTAGTGTGGTGTCAGAAGGCTGGAAGTATGAGATGAATATTGTACCTGCAGAGCTGGGTCTCTTGGACATTCTCATGATACTGAAAAATTGTATTGGACAAATGTTCTGTTCCTGAAGGAGTTTTGTTTAGATCTCCACCCGCAGTCCAGTCTTTAGTGCATGATAACTCATGGCATTTCTCATGAGTTGCTTTATGGATTTGGTAATGGATTAAATATTAAAGCTGTGTGTTAGTATCAAGGTTAGGATTTCTGTTAAATAAAATGTTTTCCTAACTGAGTACAAATATCTTACGAATTAAAAATCAGAAAAGAATGATGGTCCCATGATATGGTGGGATTTAAATGCTAAACTCCTGCAATCTTTTGTGATAGCTTGAAAATGTAAAAAGTAAATGACTGATAGCGAAGTAAAAAAAACCCAACAACCCAAGTTTGTGTTCAATATTTTTCCCTAAAGAACACATCAAATATATAACTAGGTAACTTCTTACATTCTGTTACAGAACTTACGCAAAGGCTGTGTCATGTGTGAGGAATAAGGGCCTAGTTATTAAATTTAAAATAATTAATTAATTAATGACATTCTTCTCATATAAAGAAGTTACCATTAATATTGTTCAATTTAGGTCTTCATAGTCCATTTTTTATCCTACTGGGTCAAATTTGATCTCATGTAGGTGCAATTCTGGAGTAACAGCAGTCTGGAGTATCTTTAGGTCTAGTTCTAAGTGGATAACAAAGTCAAAAGTGTGCCTTGGTTTTTGAATGTGTTGTTACTGTGACTTAAAATGATGCAATTTCATGTTGCATTGCATTATATAATACCAATTAAAACTGTATTAGAACCACTTTCAACCTGTAGTGCATGGTGAAAACTAGCCCATATGTTAAGAAAGACGTTTTAGAAACACTTCATTTGCCTTTGAAAATTCAACTTGGTTGTAATGGCAGATATGCAGCAAACCCCTGACACTACTTAAGTAAACAGATGGGCTGAAAGCCACATTAAATACTGAAACATATTCAATCAATCTAGGATTCAGAAAGCATCATGAACTTGCATAAATAATTTCTTTATACCATGATGAGGAAGAAAAACACTAAAGCCCACTTTTCTTTTTGTTCAGTTTTTCTTGATAAAAGGAAAGTGGCCCACAAGAAAGGGACCATTTTTATGCTTAAAAATGATTTGAATACCAAAATGTGAACCTGATCTTAAATTATCAGGTGAAAAACTTCCACTCACATCTTTCTTAATGTTGTTTTAAATTTTAGTTTTAATCTTTGACAATTTCTACAGACAGGCTGATTGTTACTGGCTGTCCCTCATTAGAAGTCAATTTATAACTGATCAAAATATTTGCATTTTTTCACATTTTGCTAGCTAAAGCAGAATGAATGTTTTATTAATAATTTGGCTTAACATACAGTTACTCAGATTCTTAATTCTAATATTTTTATTGCTAGAAATTAATGAATGCTTAATTTCCTTTTACTTAGTTCATAATGGCTTTTATGATTGATGTTATAGTTTTTTAGATGAAAATGGGGAAATTAGCAAGATGGGCTTTAACTGTTGAAGTGCAACAAACAATTATATTGCAAATGTTGATAAACTTGTTAAGATTTAGGACAGTATTCTGAGCAACTGAAGTATTATCAGAAGTTAGAGAACTGAGTGAATAATTTCTTTCTACTAGATCATTTAACTTTTAGACATGAGAAAGATTTTATATGCTCACCTAGTTTTTATGTTTTTTTATTGGAAGAGGAATGCTAGCTTCCCTGTTTTCTCAGCCTCTATTTTGTTTCCTGGTATTGAATCAACTTTTCATTGAACTAGTTTAGTTTAATGAAAATATAAACAGTTGTACATATCCGAAGATATTGTTATATACATGCAGAGTTTCTAAACGCCAATATAGTAGTTTATACTTGAGTTGTTTCCTTTAAGAATTCAGAAACAAAGAGTACTGATTATCTTGAAATTTACATTTTATTTCATCAGAGTATCCTGTCCTTTAATGCATTATCAGTGTCTGAAAATAAGTTTGAAATTAGCTTAGTTTATGTAATGATGAGCTAGAATTCCTTATAAAATACATGCTTTTAGCTGATCTGTATTAAGCAACAGTATGACTAATTAAATTCTCAGAAATTCTTCATGTTTTGAGAAATACATGTCAGGATGTTGGGACATCCCTTTTTTCAATGGTATCTAGTGACAAGACAAGGGGTAATGGGATGAAGCTGGAACACAAAATGTTCCACTTAAGTATAAGAAAAAACTATTTCACTGTTCAGGTGAGGGAGCCCTGGCACAGGCTGCCCAGGGAGGGTGTGGAGTCTCCTTCCTTGGAGGTCTTCAAGACCCGTCTGGACATGTTCCTGTGTGACCTGATCTAGGTGGACCTGCTTCTACAGGGGGTTGAACTAGATGATCTCTAAAGGTCCCTTCCAACACCTACCATTCTATGATTCTATGATATTTTTCTAGATGCCACATGTTTAATATACATTTTCCTATTTTCAGCCCCCACAAATAATTTTGTCTCAAGTCCATCTTCATCGTAAAATTCCCATCCATACTGTATCCTTCAGCTGTGATGATATAGAAGCTAATAAATTTTTGTATGAACTATCTACTCGAACAGAGGGACGCTTTCATTACTACGACATTTATCTGACAGATCCTGACGCTGCAGAGTTTGTTGCTGTGAGTATCCAAAAAGAAATGTTTGTTTCTTCATGCAGTTGAAGGAACCATATGCTTTGCATTATTGCGTTTTCATATTACAACAGATGCCACTGTTGCAAAAAATCCCCTCCTGAAACCCAAAAAACTTATAGACCAAATTCATCTCTGGAAGAAACACACTTGATCTCTGCTGTCTCAGAAATAAGTTACTGTTTCAAATGAAACTATGGTTTCTCTCCCGTTAATAAATGAGAAATTGCAGAGCTGAATTTGAATGATGATGGATGAATGATTCTTTGAATTTTTCAAAATTTGCTCTAGAATAGCCACCGGGGAAAGATCTATAATGAGTAAAATGACTGGAATAGTAGTGATCTATCAAGTGTGACTAAGCAGCTCACTCTAACAATCCCCAATTGGGAATTTCCAAGTAGACTAACAGAAACACTCATTTAATGCATATTCTTGTTTTTAGTTCAAGTTAACAGTTAATTAGTTCCACAATGAGAAATTTAAAACTTTGCAGATGTTAATTATAAAGAAGATGCTAAAATACTCCAGCTCTTGAAAGATATCAGAGAGTATATTGGGCTACTTTGGGGATTCTGTTTGGGGGTTCTCTGTGACACTGCACGTGTTGGAAAGCTGAGAGCCGGAGTCTGTGTTGTCCGTCTCCAGACTTCGAACCCTGTGGGAGTTGTAAAGGGATCATCATTGGAATTTCCTTCCTGTTTCCTCCTGTAGTCCAAATGATTCCCAGTCAATTCCAATGTTTGCTTGAATAGTGTGATTTTTACTTCCCATTTTTGGGGGACAGTATGCGATACAGCTGCGATCTGTGGAATGACAGTACAGTGGTTGTAATGTACAAATCTTGTATTTCATTTGCTTGCTTGCTTAGAATGAGGGAATCTGCTGACCTCATTACTTTATTCAGAAATATGGCTGTTCATACCTCAAGGGGTAACTGGCTTGTTAGAAAATTCTTGTCCTTTTCCTAAAAAGGAAGCATAATTTGAAAGGCTACATTGCCAAGCACAAGAGCCTACCTGAAAAAGTATGCAAAATTTTGCAGCTATACTAACTGAGAGTTTATTCAAAAGCATTATCAGAGCTTGCATAATGTCAGTTCAGAAATGAAACTTGATTAGGAGTAATTGTAATAGAACGTTTGGGTTTTTTAGAGTGAAGATATACGTCTTTTGAAAAAAGAAATTGAACAAGGAGAAAGAGACCTAGAGAGAGTGAAGACCTTTCATGATGAATGCCTGATGATGGATTGCTATAATGGAGAAAAAGATCCAGAGCAGAAGTATGTCCTCGTGCTGCTATTATGTTAATAAGAGATAGGAGCTGTTACATTTTTCATTTTCTTGTATTTTAACCTCTGAAATGCTGCTCTCTTAAAAAGAAAGGATGCTTTGGGGTTTTTCAAACAGTTGCAGCAATGGAAAATGAAATTCTAGAAAAATGCACTAATACTGGGATGCTCGAAACAAAATAGTGTCAAATATATCAATAATCTCAAATTTTGAGGAATAATCAAAGCAAAGAGGTGAAAATATTATTTTATGTCCAACACATGGTAAAGCTTCCCCCTCTGATCTAGAGAATTCATGAAAACTGATTGTCCTATAGATAGAGCTGGCTTGGTATTTTGTAACAAAATTGCCACTCATTGGGATATGCTGACTGAAACATAAATTTAATACAAATGTATCTTTTTTTAAGATGTCAAACATCATGAATGAAATTCATCTTCTTTTAACATTTTTGCTTTAACAGCACGAGTCTGTACATTCATGCCATATTTATCCTTGCTTTTTATCAAAAGAGAAATAATGTCAGCATTAAAAATAGTTTCATGTTCAGCATCAGTTGAAAAACATGTTGAAAATCTCACAGTGCCAAGAATGACCGTTTGAAAAGAAATCTTTCCATGGCGCCAGTGCAGGCTCCTGACCACAGTTGAAAAGCTTTCTGCGTGTCTGAATATACTCAGTTTCTGTTTGGGGAAAAAAGACAGACCTAGCTTCAAACATGAAGTTACTTGTAGTTTCTGCAGGAGCATAGCCTTAATAAAAAAAGAGCTGACTTGGTGCCTTAACTGTGTTATAACAGTATAAAAGCAAACAAAAAAAGTATATTAAAAATATTTTAAAGACAGCAATCTATTAAAACTAGTAAGTTAAAATAAAGCTAGTAAAATGAAGTCAAATCAATTAAAAGTGGAGAGTACAGTGGAAAAAAATCATGTGTGTGGAAGGGCAGATGGGATGTCCATATAAAAATGTAGGTAAGTGTTTCTTTTGGAATTTTCGTGTGACAAAGCTATATACGTGTGTGTGTGTGTGTGTGTATATATATATAGATGTATATGCATGTGTATGTGTGTGAGGCTGTTATTTTCATTGCTGATGTTAGGTTTACTCTTTCCCCCAAGGTTTAAAGTAGCAGTGAAAGAACATTCTGACCTTATAAAAATATCTGAGGGTGTTGCCTTAGAAGTAATGAACATCTTTTAAGAAATGACTTTGAAATAGTTTAAAAAACTAAGAATATTTTCACTTCCTTTGAACTCCCCTTTGAAATGCAGACTAGGATAACAGAGAAAACATTTTGCATTGGTAGAGGCATTAGAAATTAATAGTTAAATTACCAGAAACCTTCAGCTTTGCATTTTTAAAACCAGTGTTACATGTTTGAAGTAATTTCTTGCTTGTTTCTTCCTTTTGTCACTTGCAAGCAGTAATCCCAAGCAGATACTTGTAACCAAACCCGTTGAAGAGCTGGATACTGCTCTTAGCAGCAGGCGGTGCTATGCCTCAGAAGAGCCAGCACCGACACCACAACAGCACATTTGGCAAACTACTGCTGACAGTCCAGCCCGAAGGAAGAAGGCCTTATATGCAGGTGAGACTGAAACGAATTATAGCTGTTAGCAGAGTTTATTCACTAACTTGAAAAGATTCTGTTAGAATAGCAAAAAGCATCCCTCTTTGTAGCAACAAATGAAGCCTTCGATGATTTAAATAATCATCTTTCTGAAATTTTAACTGACTTCCCTTCATATTTACTCTTCAGCCATCTTACTCATTTGACCCAAAAAAAGATATTGTCTACTCATTTGTGCATCATCACAGACTCTGCAATGAAAAATTGACAGTTTTGACAGAATATTTTGAAAGTTCTATAAACACTTGTTCAGCAGTAGATGTTAAACCCTTACCTCATTTTATTCTGAATAAGTACATCATTGGCAAGGATGAAGAGCTAATCTGTGTTTCACTAGCTATAGCATTACTCACACTGTATTTCTCCTTGCTACTCCTGTTTCTCTTTGAAGTGTCCTTTGTATGCAGTCTGAAAACAAGTTTACCCAGGAAAAGAAGTCTTCATCCTTGAGAAAGTGCAAGCATAAATTAGAGCCGAAGTGATTTTGTGTTCCAGCTCTTGTGTAGGCAGTCCCTTAAAGATTGGGACTGGTTACCGAAGAGGAGCTCAAAGATCTCAGGCATATATCTAAACCATAAGTTGGCTCTTCCTTTCTTTCCTTTTCAACACCTACAGAGCAAACAAAGACAAGTCTGCTGCGAATCCTGAGCCATAGTGTGAAATCTAGGGAAGAAAGCCCAGAGAATGGATCTCCTGAAAAATATCTTCTGAGTTTTTCTGTCAAAAAGAGTATGAAATGCACAACTATTTCCAAAGGCAAATTGGCAGAACAGGAACCTCTAGGTGAGGCAGATGATAAAATTTCTCTTGCTGTGTTTGTAAGTAGTGGCACCTCACTTGAGGCAAAACTCTGCAGACTAGCAGTACAAAGGACTGGGATGCAGCAGAGATGCAGAGAGGTGCACACACAGGAGAATACTATAACAAGGTCCTTATGGCTGTGGCCAAATACTTGGCAGTGCCCAAACCCTTCTGTTCACAACAGCTTAGTTATGTCCACAGCATGTGGCAGCTGTGATATGGCTATGCCTGAGACTGCTGAAAGGATATTACAGTTGCTACTTAACAGCAGAATAACTGAATCTTGAGAATCTTGTTATAGAGAAATACGTTGTGGTTGTGATACAGCGATTTGTAGTTATGTTCAATGTGGAGGTTAAAGCGGAGAGTGGTGGTTCTAATTCTGTGGTACCAATGTAAAAGGATGTTGCACTTTATTAATCTGCTTAGACTTGTGAGAAACATCTTCTCTGGGACAGATGCATGTGTAGAGACAAAGGAGCTTGGATATACAGACAGATAGTTTTCATTTCTCTCAGTAGTTCATGCAACATGAACTTTATGATAGGTCTTCTAAGTTGTTCTAAAACCTCCCCCTTGATAAAGATGTTTGACTTTTTAATATTTCAGTGCTCTATTTTTAGTTCTTTATGTACCTTTTATACAGATTTGCTTAGGAATATACCTTAAATTAGCCGCTCCTGGCCATCTCCTTAGTGATAGTACTTGGTATAATATCTTATATTGAGGAATAAACTAGTTAAACTTTCTTTAAATTGTTCCCTACCTATTTTCTAATTTTCCTCATTGATTAATTAGGGCTCATGATACATGTAGTTAACACTGTTACTATTGATCAAGCACCAAGAAAACACAGCAAATGTAATTATCATTGATTAATTTCGCTACTGAGACAGACATTATTGTGTAGTCTTTGTGACACTGCTAGTAGGCTCAAATAAAACAAATGATGCTTGTCAGCTTATTTATGTGTACTTTTGTGTGCACAAAATCTGCGAAATAATGAAATGCAAATGTTTTATCTTAGATCTGAAAACACAAGAAGCTGTGAAAAGGACATCTAAAAGGTAAATGTGTACATCTACAGATACATCACAAAAATCATAGTTTATATTTTTCTTCAGTCATTTTAGACTTCTCAAATGTATTGCTACTTTGTGCTACATCTTACATTCTCCTTTTTTCTAGTTCTCTAGATATGTCTTCAGCTCTTTGGTTAAAGACCCATGGTTTGGTTGCTAAGCGACTCACCGTCGTGGATGCCTTAGCTCCTACAACTGTCCCTCATGGTACCAAGTACATCCCAGTTCTGGACAAGCATGTGGTTTCTAAAGTATTTAATGAGGTAAAGCTCTTACACTGTTTCAAAGAAAACATAAAACTTGGTACTGTTTGCAAAATGATTTTAAATTCATTTATTTAAACGTCATACTTGCATTCTGCAGTGTTCAGTGCAGTTGGCTTACATACACTAAATGTATAATATATATTTGAATGTTCATTCATGCATCAGTAAGAACATAAACCTGATAGGAGTATTTCTATAGACTTTACCTTGAGTTTCAGAGCCATATATTTTTCTTTCACCGTTACCAGTTGATGGCAGTGTTCAGCCATCAGGTGTTCAACAATTTCTTGAGCAGCATAGACTCTACTGATGTATGTTAATTCATCAGAATATGTATTTTAAGTCCATGAAGTCGTTGGGAAAACCGTGTAGATGCACAGTTTGTGGATTTACGTATTCTCAAAGTTTACATGTGTCCACTAACACCTTTTCAAAAGTATTGGAGCTTAGTAATAAAAATTTAATTTGGGAAGTGTGCACAATGGTGAGATTGTGCAAAATTCACAATGAATTGTGCATCATGAAGATCTAATTGCCATTCCACTTAAAGGAAATCCATTCTGTGGCAAGTTGCTCTAATTCTTCTCGTGTGGTGCATCCTATGACAGTCCTATGAACACATTACAGCACTTTGTCACTAGAAAAAACTCCTTTAAACAGTATATGAAGAAAAAGCTCAAAAGCATCTATATAAATAATAAGGGTTTTGGAATAGGATGTGATATAGAGCTAAGTAAAATATCTATAACAAATGTACATTTTAAAGTTTTCATGTTTGTTTTTTAAATTTAAGAACGAGAATCTTTTTGTATAGTGTACACATTAGGGAAGCAAAACCAGATCCTCTCTTTTAGCAAAAGTAAGTTAAATCTAAGATCTTTAAGGATTTTTAAAATGAGAGGTTAGTTTTGTATGCAATAAAAAGGTGGCTTTTTGTATCAAAAGCACTGAAAAAATTGTACATTTTAACATTTCAGATGTAAAATAGCCTTTTTTTTCCCCCAGAAAATGTAGGTGTTCAATGATTACAAAACTGTACACTTAAGTGAAACGTCAAACAAAAGACGTTGTGACTTTCACGTAAAACTTACATGTGATTTCTGAGCAGTCACTTCTTTTCCCATCCTTCTGAATATATCTACTAAGTAGAGCTCTTTCTTCTGTGTTTTTATCATGAAGACTCCTTCATATTCTTTCCAGACTGTCCTGAGCTGCATTTAAACTGCTCTTTGTGAAAACAGTAATCTGTAAAACAACAGTCTTTGAAAAGAGTAAGAATTATGATAAGGCAAGTGCTATGTACAGGTCATTTTTAATGGTAGTTCACGTGAGCTTATGGTAGTCTAGTGCAAGGCTGAATTAAGTTTAGTCTTAGAATGAAAAACTGCTTTACAGAATCCAAACAGCGATCCATGGGCTTTCTTTACATTCAGGGATATAAAATCAATATAACATATTGTTTTTACCACTTTTTCGTACCTACTAATTCTCATTAGATGTATAAGGACACACAGTTTTTCAGGCAGTGGAAATGTATTTTCTATGTGTAGTGGCATGGATTTTTCTACATCTGAAACAGAGTACAGAAAGAAAGAGAAAGTTGGGAGTTGCACACAAAGTGAAACCAGTAGAATTTATGAGCTATGGAACCTACTCTCCCTCAAACTTCATGACAGCCTGTCAGGGAAAAACAGAAAATAGGTTCTGAGACCAGACACAGAGCTTCAATAGGAGACTTTAACAAATTGATTAAGAGTCTTGGTTATTCTAGTACCTCAGAAGACTTAATTGAAGTAATAAATGTAGGCATTTTTGCATCTTCATTTTCTTAGTGTGGAATGCAGACATCCTTGTTTGCTTCTCCGGCAGTAGCATAATTTTTATTTTTGGCCCTTACTAGCAGTGATGATGAAGTAAGAATGAGCTGTTTTCTCACCTTGGAGATGCAGCAAGCAAAAGGTTTCCATGACAACTGTTCATTAAGGGGAGACTGACATGTTGTTTTCCATTGTGTGTGACCTGTCAGTTTCACCTGAGTTATTTCAAAGAGGTTTATTCATGAAACTACCTATCAGATTCGTATTCAGAAAAAAATAATGGCTTGGGGGCTTGTCTAAATTACACTGTGGTAGTTCTGGAGCAAACCTTCCCTGCAAATTCATGTGACTGTATCTTGCAGATTGTGGCATCTTAAGTATAGCTTTGCAAGTCATGGAGGTTTGACTCAATTCTTTGCTCAAAAGAATCAAGTTCAGATTCAGCCAACAAAACCATCTTTGTTTGGTCTAAAATAAGAAAAGTTTTTCTGGGGTTATTGTGCTGTGGTTTTGTCTTTACAAATTTTATATTTTCGTTTTGGCAGAAAAACTATTTTTGAACAAGTGAATTATTTCGATGTGAAAGTTGATGGAATTCAGAAAATGACAAAACATTTTGGCACTAAAAAAGCTTCCCTGTGATTTCTTTCAGCTGAATCTGTCAAATTTCACTTGACTTCATGAACAGTTTTCATTGGTCTCAAAGTATGCATAATAGTTCAAGTTTATTGTTTGCTAAGAACACATTCTGTTCTGGTTTTATTCTTCAATACTGTAAAAATGGGTTTATGCTTGTCAGCTCTTTATATCTATTCAAAGTGGCTTATAAATGGTATTAAGTATTCATTTTGCAAATTACTCTGTTTGGAGTTACTCTGGGAGTTTGTAAGGGAATGTAGGAGAGGGCTTCTACATGGTGAAGCCCTGTTGGATTCTTATTAACTTAGTTTGGGTAACACAGCAGACAACAACCATGATAATATGCAACTGAAAGAGGCATATTCTCAGTTCTTTGCCTTTCAGCTTTCAGACTCTGCTTAGAAGTGACGGGTAGCCAGATGTCATGGCTCACAATTCTGGGCAGAGATTTACCTCATCTGTCTCTGACAGATGTTCACTGACATATTCTCATTAACTTTAGCTTCTAAGTGATTCTTCTTAAGATTAATTTAATATTAAGAGCTTTGATGTGGTCTGGCACTGATGTGACAAAGATTTTATTAATCAGAAAGAAGACATCATCAGAAAGAGCAGTGAATATAAAGACACACCACTGCTCCTGGAAAAAGGGGTGATACAGCAGTAATTTGGAACCCAGCTAGGCTGTGATGATTCAAACACAAATAAAACATTGCTGAAAAATGTTCTCAATTGAAGAAGATTTTTTTTTTATTGCCTTATTATATGATTGTTGGCCTTATTCCTCCAACAGAGGTTTTAGTTTTATTTAAATTGAACCTCATCCATCTTTTTGTTGTCTATATCCTGATCTCAGACAGGCACTTGGAGAAGCTTTGCCCTCAACCATATGTGTTGAAGACAACTTTTGGAAGAGTAACATTCTTCGTCTTCTCTGTTTCTTTCTTAGATTTTTTTCTGTTTACAATCATCAGGACATTGATATATAAAATAGCTTTTCTTATGCAAATTTTAGAGTCTGAAGGATGATGGAACATCCTTCCACAGAGATATGGGAAGGCATCTCACCTCCTCTCTGTCATTCTTTTCTCTTTTGAAGATCTGCTTGTAAATGTGTGACTTTTTGTTTTACAGTGAAGTTGACTTATGTGGACAATGTGTTGTGAGATTTAAAAGGTATTGAAGTTCCTGATTATGACCAACCTGGTTAAGGTTCCTAAGTCTTATTATGGATAATTAAGGCTGGTTTGAATGAACAATATCCACCTTGTTCAGTCTTAGGTGATCAATGTGATTATGAAAAATGTCCCTCTCCAGCTTTAATATTCTGGTTCCTTAGAAAATATGGTCCTGTTCATTAAGAATATTAAATACACTTAAATAAGTATCACCCCCATGTGCTAGAGCCAGATGCTAATAAGAGTGTTGTTTAAAGCAATGAAATCTAGAAGATGATCACGATCTAGACGTGCTTGTCTCCCTTCTGACCTATCCTTTCATTATTAGAGTGAGTTATTTGACAGTTACTGATTTAGTCAGAGTTAGGAATCTTAATTTGTAGCTGCTGCATAAAGAGATTGTGTCATTTCAGAAGATGTTATTAGCAGGCTGGAAACTATGTCTTAATTCTGACATTTCTTCAGGATGCTCAGATTTTTCTTTCTGTAGCCTTCCACTTTTCCTTCTGGCTGTTCTGATCCTTGGACATGGACTCTTGGGCATTCAGTTATTCTGGTGGAGGAAAAATTGCATGATAAATGAAATCTTTGTCTTTTATTGTATAATAGATGTTTCCACTGGCCCACGTTAGCAACGACAAGAAGTGGATCACACTAATTAATCCTCAGGCGGTGAATCTTGATGCCTATAAAGAGAAGCTGGAACAAGCAATTAAATCTTATGAAAGGCAAGTCTACTCATTAGAAATTTATCATGTCTGCAGTCTAATTTCAGATTTTCCTTATGCAGTGGGTATTTGCTTACACATACTTTTCTGAATGCTAGTAATTCCCCACACTGACATCCTTTAATCAATCTGTAGGAGAAACCTTTATTTCTGGGAGGGTAAAAAAAAAAAGGCAAAACAAAAAAAGAGATAATAGTCGAGGAGGTAAAAACTAACATGTTGCTACCATTATGTTTGTTCGATGAAAAAATATCCTCTTTTACTTTTTAGAAATCAACCTGAAAGCAATCATCCTTGAGGAATCTCACCTAAACATACAATGTTATCCAGACTTTGACCTTACAATTAAGCTCCTGACATTCAAACTGACATTCAAATTAGAGGCCTGTTTATTTTCTGCCAGCTGACTAGCACCTAACTATGGATGCAAGGATGTAACTGAGGCACCTATAAGATACTGATGATTATGTTGGGGTTTTTTTTGAGAGCTGTGTTGTGCTTATCAAGTAAATGTTGGTGAGAAGTAAACAGGACAAGGATATTAAATCTCTATCTCTTTCCTCTATCTAACTTTGTGCAATTTTCTGAAGTAAGGCAATTATTTGGCTACTGATGTCATTCTGTAACTTTATCAGAGCTTTGACTACAGTTGTTTTAATAAATAACTTTTTTCAGGCTAAGTTCTCCTAACATTTACAGATGTAATTATTTTGTGTGACCAAAAAACCCTTGATGACAAGTGGTTAGTCTTTGTTTTCTAGTGAATTCCACTAAGGCTTTTTAAGGTGTTTTTCCTCTGTAGCTCTATGATGATAGCAGTTTTTTTAACAAGCATGTAATAGCTCTGGTTTCCATTCCCATTTCCTATTTCTCAATGAATCCATATTTTTTAGCAAAAATCAAGAATTATGACTTGCAAATGCTGCTTGTTATGTCTAGTATAAATGGAATTCAGTGAATGAAATGATATTGGGTTTTTGTGCTCTGTCATTGAGACAATAGAGTTATTACCAGGTTCATGAGGAACTCATAGAAATCTGGATTTGTCACTCATTTTGTTAAAGGTTCAAGTGGTGTATTTTTATGGTGACTTCTGAAAAAACAAATCAAGTTTTTCATTGTTGTGACATACTACTGAATATTTTACATTTATTGACTTGAATTTTGAGGGAAAGAAAAATGTTTTCTTGTTAAACTCTGATGATCTACTGACAATATTTTCACAGTCTCCCTAAAACTTGGGTGATGGTGAGTACTGTTGATTTACATTTCCCCATAGAAATGAATGAAGAGATCTGAAGATCCTTATACTTGACAATGTAAAAAAGTGTTCTTATTGCTTTTCCTCCATATGTGAAACAGCAAGCCAGTCAAATTAATTTTGCCCTAAATACCACAGTACTTTTCCAATAATTGAATTTGCAAAGGCTGTAGTTCAGCTTTGTGAATAGTGATTGGTCACAAATTTATTCTGGCATCTGTAGGTAAGACAATGCATCAGGGCATGAAAGTTTCAAGAACAGAAGCAAGCATGACAATATCTTCCCCATACATAGATTGATCTTAGCATCAGATTTAGAGGGAGAAAATTGCAAGAGCAGAAATGTTATGCTCTGACAAAGAGAATATCCAACATGGAAGGAGAAAAAATGCTGAAAGCTTTAAAATGTATATAGCCAGAAGCTTTTAGCAATGAGTTAGTTATGAGTGTGCACATTTAGGAGTATGAAACAGGCAGTGGAGCATGCTGAGACTGCAGACTGTGAATGAACTAAGTAATTTACATTCTAAAAATGCTGGAGTTTGATTTCTAGTAGATAAAATGAATTATCAAGAAGTTCATATTAAAAATCTGACATTAATGAGCTTTTTTTTTTGTACCTGCACCAGTAAACCCGGCAAGACTGTTAAAAGTCTAGGGGTAACAATCTGAATTTTTCCTAACAATGAATTTGTTCTTGTATCTCCAAAGGAAGTTTGAAAATTTTTCTGGAGTTACACCAGTTAGGTTCATGAGTAGAGGTTTATTTCTGTAGTGTGAAATGAAACGATGGCTGAATTGTTTGAGATGTTAATGCAGAAAACTGTAAGCTAAATAACCTAATAAGAGTTTCTAGTTTAAGTCAAAAAGGCAAACCCAGGAAATTCAGTGATGCTTTTAAAAGATCTCAAGACTGCATTGTTTTAGGGTAATCTGTTTTCTTGTCAGTAGTTTTTCTTCGTAGCCAGAGTTTAATGAAGCAGAAACCTTGAATGGCACAGCTTGGGCGTTATGTTAGCAGGAAAAATAAGTTAAAAATAAGCAGTGGTCTCTGTGTGTCTTCAGGCTACAGTTTTATGAAACTGTTTAATTGGAGGAACTGTGCTTAGCCTAACGGGCATTAATCACTTTTGTTACTTGATATAGCCTGTTGGTGCTGACAAGAACCATCCATAGAAAATTCTGGCAGGAAGCAGCAGTGATTGCCATTACTCCTTCAGTGACCCTGAAATAGTCATGCTGGTACTTGATGGAAGATGCTGTTTTCCACTCTTCTCTTGCAGTCGATTTCATAGCTGAATGATAAGGAGACAATTTGATGATACAGTGCTCTTGGAATACAAATCAGTGCAAATGTCTTAGGAGACTGTTTATTTGTTAGTTTTGAGACGGTCAGATGCACAAAGAACTGCATTCCCTCAAAAAACGCTTTTCTTTCTTTAACAGGCGTTTAAACCTAGTTGTTTGGAGGGCACTATCTCAGGAAGAGAGAGACAAGTAAGTTATCACATTTTGCCTTTCTAACTTATCACTGAAAGGCTGATCATAAGTATTTGATACTTTGTAAATCACTTCTTCTGCAAACAACTGGTTTATTTTCTAATAATTCATAACTATACTTTTGAACCTCTGTATGTGATATGGAGTAATATTACATTCCAGACCTTCTCCTTGCATTGCTGATTCTTTTTAAACAAAAGGAATTACAATCCCTTTCAATGGTGCCAATCTATTCTTATTCAGTGTTAAGTGGCAGAGTCTTGGAAGGGCAGCATGTTATTGCCTTTGACATCAAGGTAAACCTTCTCTCATCCATAACCAGCCGTTGAATGGATGGTTTGTGAAAGTATAATAAGCACTTTTACAGCAAGTGCTGCAACTGTGTATCACACAGGATGTTTGTACTATGTTAGCTTATTTCTGTATATTGATTTAGAAAATGAATGACTGTATAAACAGGACTGACATCAGTGAAGTTAGCATCTGTTTACTTCAGAGAATAAAGTGGAGAGCAGTTAATGAAAACTGAATAGGCATGAAATATTCCTAGGCAGAAAAATGGGAACGAAAACTAGAATGCTTTTAAGAAGACTAAGAAGCAAAAAATACACAGTTCTATCACCAATAAGTAGAACCAGAACCCCATTCTTGTGCAGAGAGGAAGTGGAGGATGTTAAACAAAAGAGCAGCATGTAATAGAAAAAAGGAGATAGTGTCTGCTGATAGACAATGAGTTGTATAGAAATTTGACAGAGTAGTACCCAAAATATTTTCTTGTTGGTAATGTATGTCCAGTTATGTACACAAAGTAAAAAAAAGTCTTAGCAATTACTTGTACAGTCTGTTGATAGAAGGCCATACTAAAATTGTTAATATTGGTGCACTGAAATTGAAGTATTTGATATATTTATCTTCTAAATTTACAGTTTAAATGATCACGTTCATGTATTACAAAAGGATGATAACATACATTCAAAATTAGTAATCTGAAAGGGGAGAGCAATAAACAAATGTTACTAATTTGTTTACAGGAGTCCTGAAATAATTGGTTGAGGATCTTTCTGGTTCACTAGCATGTATTAAAATGTTATCTCAGATACTAGGGAACTATTGTGCTTGTGTTGAAAATGGTTGAGAGATCCAACTCAATAGATAAATTAGCTTGACATTGACTGGAAATTAATTCCTGGATTCAGATAATAGAGAACAAAATCAAAATAAATAACTATACTGGTCAGGTTAATTTCAATACAAAGCAGTTCCTTAAGGAGTAGAGAGAGAAGCAGTGACAAAGAGTAGGGCAATCACCATGGCTGTGTGTGTAGGTTAGATAGACAAATACTCTCCCCAGTTGTAGCTTTCACATTTTTTAAAATGTTGGCAAAGCTGTAAAGAAGAGCCACAAACTCCCTAATTTTTGAGTACTAAAAAGAAGTATGTTACTGCCAATTGGAGCTGTAAAGAATGCTATGTGTTCTGGATTTTGGAGGGCTCACTTTGGTTCTTATCAACAAGATAACTGCATCTAATTCAGCTTTCAGTTTGTAAGTACCTTCAGTGTGTAGCTTGAAACTGGTTCTTTAGTCTAGTGGACATTGATATAATCTGAACCATGGATGGACACAAACACACGATTGCTGAGTGAAATTGAGCAGCACTGGACTGAGAGGAATAAACAGCAGGAGATTGTCTCTCTTTTTTTTCTGTGATAGGTCAAGACCACTGTGGCAAATCAGGACTTATAAGGCATCTGGTGCCATTTTAGATTTTTCTAGATGCTTGCCACTTCAGCCTAGCTGCTGCTCTGGAAAGGCCAGGGATTTCCATATTTTCTCAGTCATATCTGAAAGTTTTTTCCTGATGCTTCCCATATTCTAGAAGGCATGTATGTTCAAACACTTGAATTGCTCTGTAGATATTTTTCTATGAGATATGATGAAGCCAGATGTATTGTTTGACTAAACAAAACAATAGCTGGATGAAACACAAGAACTTAAGAACTTTTAGAATACAGAAGATAGATTAAATGAATCTAATGTTTTATACTTTGTGATTCTATTTGTACAAGTACTGAAAAAAAAAAAATTCCTACATGTGATTAATAATTTTTTTAACTATTTTTTTAAGATTTAAAGAGGATGGACCAGTCCAATATATGCAGCATAAGGAAGCTTTGCTGGAGTCTTTAGAGAATTTGGGATGGCCAATTTCCTGTGAAGATGTAATATTGTTAGAAGATGAGATACTCACAGCATTAACATATATACAGCAAGCCTCTGATCTTCAGGAAGCTGTCAAAAAGGAAGCTCAGAAAAGCTCGGAATCACAAATAGGCAGCAATAAAAAGGTAATAGTTTGGAAGGATTTTTTTTCCCCCTCCGAATGTTCCTGTGCTTCTGGAATAATTTTGGTTTATGATTATAGCTGACAAAGTAGGCATTTAGCACAATGCTATACAAATGGACAGAGGAAAGAAAGTAGTTAAAAAGACAAGATCTCAGTGACTTTTTTTTAAGTACTAGGGAAGCAGAAGTTCTGAAGCTGAGAGTGCCACAGAAATTGAGCCTCTTAAAAACAAATCTGTGTAAAATGTCTTTATCGCCTCTGTAACAACAGCAAAGATATATATGAAAGAAGAGAAGGAGATATATTAAAGGCAGTTATGATTTGTGGTTGGGTTAATATCTGATAAACTGGACTAAATCTTGTATTGTTGGAGTAATTCACTGTAATCTTTTGTGGTATCTTTCTTGTAAGAGAAAAGATAGATAGAAGAAGTGGGATTCAGCTTCATATTTGGACACTAAAGTTTAGCTGTCCATAAAATGTAGGCATATGTGAACTTGTGACTAATCTCACAGTGTTTTAAGTGGAGTCAATGGTATCTGGAGCTCATCCTGATGTGGACACCACTTTTCACACATATATACATACATAACTTGGAGAAGTAAGCTAAGTGACACTCAAGTGAGCACAGTACAAACTTACCCTCTGAGTTCTCAGGAATGGAATTGACAAATGTACATTATTGCAAGTATCCATATTCTCTGCTTACCAGAGGATACCAAAAAAATGTTGTTTTATTTGAGATTCCTTGACTAAGATACACTTCTCAGTAAGATCAAGAATAATCTTCACAATGAGTGTGGCCTTTTACATACTATGACATCAGTTGTAAAATTGTGTTAAACGGAATAGAATATATTAAAATAGTTCAGGTCAGGATTGTAAATAATTATGCAAAGGATCACATTCAGGTTTTTGTAGTTTTGGGGATTTTTTTTTTTCATTAAGATTGTACATTTGAAAACTTTTTAATGTCTTCCAAAACCAGATTATCTTGATTTATTTTATGTTAGTCTGAAATCAATACATTGCTAATACAGCTACATGGATTTTTTTATTTGCCTCTGACATATAATATGCCAATACAACAGCAGCAGAAACACTTTCATGTTTCATTTGTTGACTGTAATTTTACTGTTGCCTTGAAACAGCAACTGTGTACTCTCAGACATGATGTGATTAACATTGTGCAATCACTTATCCGAGTCAACCTGCTTTAGGAGCCTAATCAGAGCACCATCTTCAGTAATTGCTAATCTGCAACTGAAAGGCTTTAAGAGCAAGAGGCAGAAATGCAGATGTAATTAGAGTTCCGTTTATGTGCTGGGAAAACGGTGAAAAAATCCCAGGGAAAAAAAAAAAAGAGAAGCTTTTTAAAAATGCTTTCAGATGTTTTTCCAACTGTGATGTTTGTCTACAGAATGGGTATAAAACAAATAAACTGCCATCTGAAATACATTACAAGAAGGAAATAGCTGATACGGCCCTGAATGCAAATTGTCATTGTGAGACAGTATAAAATTGCAATTATCCTGGAGGTCTACTCAACAAAGCAGACTTTTGGAGTTCCTGATATTCTTTTTTCACTATTTCAAATCAAAAGCCTTGAGTTTATAGCTTTTAAGGGTTCCTCATTACCTACATAACTTCTTAAAAGAATTAGTAATCCTTTTTGGATGTCCTTGCTGCAAGAGCTTTCTGTTTAAGCCTACAACTGAATTAATGGTCTCGTTATCCTCCTCCCTCTGTGCTCTGACCTTCTCTGAGAGTTGTGTTCAGGCTGCTGTGTTTGAACTTACCTGTGAAATATAAGGTATGTCAGTGATTTATTGGAGGAGGATGAAGTAGACACCCATCTGCATAGAGCTGTGGAACTGACTGAAGACCTCTAGTGATACTTCAGGAATTCAACAAACATGTTATTGTCAGGCAAAATGTAAAACACCAAATGTTGATTACCTAATTGGAGGGCTAATTGTAGACTGTGTTTTACTCAGCTTACTCAGTTACTTCTGCTGTAAAAGCATGGGTTGACAAAGGACTTCCTTTTCTGGCTGCCATTCAGCATTCATCTAAAGATATTAAAAATGATGAATGTATAATTCATTTTTTTCTTACAAGTAACTTCTTTGAATTAAAAGATTGCACCTGTTTTCTGTCTTGGACTTGTCAGGCGTAACAGTCCTCCGTCACTTCTGACAAAAGGGTTATTTTTCACTGAATTATAAAGCTGTTTACAACATGGCATCATCTAGTAAAAAGAATTGTTGAGGGTCCCCTGCCCACTTCTCATTAGACAGCCTCAGGTCTATTGGAGTCATGGTGTTGGTATTCTCTAAGCATGAAAGCTTCCAGGACAATTTGGTGCCTTTCTTTAATGGTCTTAACATTTTCATATGAAATATTTCTTTCCCCAGTGTTATAATCTGGCCTTAGAGAATGATGGAGAACATTTTTTCTCACACTAAGTATTTCTGTTTGTGTGTATGAATAGACTTCAGATTCTGCAGAGAAATCAAGCTCTGTTCATTGCTAAGGATTAACCCTAATTAAGAATGTACTTTAAAAACTGGTTTCTCTTAGGATGAGCTTATGCTTGTTTGTGACCCTACTGAGTGGACACCCTGTAATAAAAAATAACTTAAAGTAGTTAATTATCATAATGTGTTATGCAAAGCATCTTTATTTGGGTGGAAAAGGATCTCTAGTGGTTCACTTTATGGAAAATTTTCTTTATGGAAAATGTATTCCATACACACTTGATTTAGTAATTCCTAATTTATAACTGAGACTTGATTCTTTACAAGAATGGAAATTCTGGATCTCCCTTGGTGGTTTCTTCTGTTTCCTGGTGTCCAATTTCTTACACTCCTCATTCTGCCTCACTGTTTAAGGATCATTAATTACTGTCTGTTGATACCTTTTTTGCATTCATGTTTTCTAAACAGCTTGGCATCCCCTGCTTTTGTTCTTGTGTCTCTTTAGGGAGACAGGGAAAGGAAGAATAGCACGACAACAGAAAAGTTGTTGACTACCTAGAAACATTTGGTCATCGTCATCAGTGAAGTAGCTGTCTGAACAGACAACACGTGGCTACACAAAGCTCATTTCTGTCATGAAAATGATCTGGGGTCTACACAGGATGGGCTTGTTACCACTGACAGCCTGGGCAAAGCAGTGACTGGTTGGCTCTGGAGGTGTCAGGATTATGAAAAGCCAAAGCTAGAGCCAAGATACATGAAGATCTATGAATAGCCTTCCTATCCATTCTCACTTATAGTAGGAAAGTGTGAAAACAAATATCTTCAGAAGGGAATTTAAAATACAGCAGGTGTATGCAGAGGTGAAAAAAGCATGCTTCACCTCAAGTAGTTTAATGTGCTGCCTTCAACTGGAGCAGAGCTGCACAAGGTGAAATTCTCTGAGAATCAGACACGTCTCTTTTGTATTAAAAGAGACTGGAGAATGATATTCCAGAAATGGGTTCTCTGACACTGTCTGGGTCAAGTGCAATGAATAGCCTAAAGGCTATGTGAGAGGAAGGAGAGATGGGTCTGAATTGAGTATTTCCGAGCCACCTGAATTCTGCAGGACTTGGCATCCTCGTTGCCTTTGCCTGTGCAGTCTTTAGTACTTGGATTAATGCGAAGTGCTGGAAGTTGCCCAAGTTATTAGTCAAGCATTACAAATTAGTTGATAATAAATATTCAGCAGCAGCTGTCGCTTTGGAGCCTGAGGAATTAAGTGAATGGTTTACCCAAATATCTTTTTGTGTCTGTGGAGCTGGAAGTCTTTGCCCTCAAATCAGTCTCTGTTAGGTTATATTTGAAGCAGTCGGTTAAGCACTGTGAAGAGCCTCTGGTTCAGACTGAGTTGGAACAACAGAACTGTTGATATAATTATATTCTATAAGGGTAAAGGATAAACTAGAAAAATCCCACATATCTCCAATTTCAAAATATCTCTTTGCCTTTTTTTTTCCCTGTGTGTGTTTTGCTTATTTTTAAGGCTCTTTCTTTAGGATTGTTGATGGGTTTTGTGTGGGAGTTTGGAAAAAAGAGAATTTGTGATCATCATAGTGAAACTGAGAACAAGCAATCTAAGTTATTCCCATCTGTTCCATTGTTATTGACTATTAGGGAAAATAGAGCATCAAAATCAAATATATCTTTTTAAGAAGAAAAATGCTGTCAGGCAAGGAAGCAGGTCATACATGCCCTAGCAAGCAAGGGGCTTTTAGGAGTCTGTGCGTTATGGTCTTTTTTCCGAATGGTGTGTAGATCTATGGAAAAGTTTGATAGTTCAGTCTGTGTGTTTTTATGATTCAAAGGAGCTGTATAAGAGATGAATGCTTTCAAATTGTTTACAAGGTAGGCTAATAAATATGTGTTTTAAAAATTGAGGAAATTACTTAATCAAAGTTTGCACTTGCCTATAATTTATATGGAGAGACTTTATTTTGAGCAGTATGGAGAAAATAATAGACTTTTTCAAGAATTAACTTGCTATTGTTTCAGTAAATATAGTATTATTCTCAAGGATTTTTTATAAGTACTTGTAAAAATACTGAGATTATGGACTTTTCAAAATTAGAAAGCAAATGGTTTTGTATCATCAATTTTTTCATGTTCTCAGAAGAGCAAAAGCTACAATGTATCCCATTCTGTCATATCCACACAATGCTCGATCCTCTCAGCATTTCCTGTAAGAGAGATGCACTGAATGGGAAGAAATTATTTCCTCTAGAAAAAAGATTCAGAAACATAGTTCCTGAATTCACGTAACTTCAAAGGCTCCAAAACACTGAGACTCCATAAAATGTCAAAGTGAGATATAAAAGGCTTTAAGGTAAAAGAATACAGTGACTGAAAGTCAACTATGCAGAAGCTCAGAAGGGCAACAGTGTATTTTTACAGACACACATTTGTGATTTGTGTCTGCCTATTTTTCACATCCTATGTTTCCCACAGTCCCCTGCCTCAGTTGTTGTGTGACACCCATCGTGCTTTTTGTGTTCTTCGTTCAGTTACTACTAATTGCAGTCACTGACTTAACGAGTCGGTCCACAGCCAACCAGCCTTATTGGTATTTCTGCTCTCACCATCCAGTGTGTGGCCTCCCACACTTATTGGTGAGCAATTCAACAATAAGCTCTGGTGTTCTGTGTGGCTGTGGTGTGTTACAGGAGCTGTAGTCTGGGGAGCTGCCCCCGCAGAGGAGAGTTAGAGTATGAAGAACCCAAACTAGCACAGCTCTCTGGAAAAAGTGTTATAATATTTTGCTAAGTTGAAGTGGTTTAAAAGTGCTGAAAATTTGAATTTTTAATTTATAGTTTGTAAATAAACATTTTTTCGAGACATGTCAATATAATTTTTTTTTTTAATTGTTTCTGAATTTGATTTTTTAAACCAATCTGAATGTTTAAAATGATTCCAGGTTACTGTGAATTATCATCAGAGGTCATAACATTACCATTGCCTAAATTTTTAATTAATTATAGAGGATAGATTGAGGCTGGTTGGCTTAGCTGCTGTGGAAAAAGTAATTGTATCTAATTACAGAGACTTGAAGAAGAAACAGTAAAGTCAAAGTCTAAAAAAACCAAAAAAGGCCAAGTATTTGTGACTCACAAAAGCCAAAAGGTGATTGCAAGGTCAGACGTCACAGGATTTTATTATCCAGGTATATGCTTTTGTTCACAATTTAAATATTTTTTAGATATACGTTTAGACGTACATTTGTACATACAAAAAAATATACCTTTTGTAACCTTAGAAAGCAATGATGCATTTATATAAAAAGAGTATGAAAGAAATCCTTTTCAGTAACTGAGTGTCTAAGAATATCAGCCTATCCCTCTCTGATGTCTTCCTTGAATGTTTCTGCTGTGTGGCATAAGCTGATCATATGGCAAATGCTGAGCTTTTGCATGTGTTCAAGTAATTCACTAAATGCATCTACCTTTTTGTTGAGTTTTGAGACAGAATGATTAGTAGGTAAAATTGTGTTCTGTTGTTTCATTTAAGAAATTACACGTGTGTGGAGCTGTTTATTTTTTGGTGTTAATCTGTGCTTGTTTGCTTTTAAAAGTAATGCAATTTTAGCTGTGGTAATAGTTTCATTATGTTAACAATCATCCAGATGATCAGCTTGCAAATTCCAGACCTGGACTTGAAAATGTTTCTTTATTTTTATGGCATTATTAAGAATGGTTATTAAGACTGTATTTTTTTAGGTAGAAATTTCTCTATTGCCCTAGCACACCTTACCCTTGCCAAATAAAAATGAATAATGTCTATTAGTCACATGTTTGGCCTCAGTAATAAGTGACAAACTATAGGACATAAAAAAAAGGATAATGTGAATGTTTTATTATATTGTTTTTTAGGAACTGTGATAAAGAATATCAGTTCTACCCATGTACTTGTTGACTTCAGCAATGGAAAGGCTTGGACCGTACCTCTGAAGTTTGCTATACCTGTGGGAGGTGCTGTGCCATGCCCACATCTGCAGGTGAAAAACTTATTTTTTTAATGACTAAAAAGATGCATTTTAAGTTTTGTTAATTTGGTCACACATAGAGTAAATGGTAGTGTGGGGTTTTTAAACTCTTTCAAATACCTCTGTTTATTTTAAATAAAAGTTTTTAATAATAGTAAAATGATACTGTTTTCAACATGTCATTTTTCATTTGTTCGGAGCTTGTTTTCATTGTAATCATGTCCCTTTGTTTATCACCAATCTATATTATTTTCTTGATAAAACATGAATATTTGCCCACCTGTAGAAGAAAGGTGAGCTATTTACCAGCAGGATGCTTGTTTCCTATGTCACAGATTACAAATCAAGGAGAACCTTTTATACACAATATGATGTACAGCAATTTATAACCAGTTGTTCTTCACAGCATATTATAAACCCATCAGATAAGAAAGGCAAATAACAGTAATGAAAAAAATAGAATTCTTACTCCATTTCTGGTTTTATTTAAAATGTGGCAGCTGACTGTCTGCAATTGTAGGTGTTTTTTCAGGTGATTCTTATTTTACACATGAGCGAGATGATGGATACAGAAAGGATATGGAATGGACACAGCTGTTTTGAATGCAAGAAACATTTGTTAACCTTAAAACTAGAAACATGGGGTTTTTTTCTGTTTGAAATGAGAGCAGATTCTGATCCACTAGTTCCCGGTATTCTGTAAGGAGAACCAACTCTTGAGAAGAACTATAGAATTTGAGGGAAAATTGTGACTTTTATGTTCATTTAAAAAATCATTTTGTATAAGCCAGTTAGATATGGAATTCTATAAAACACCCAAGATTAGTTTAAAAGCTTATTAAAAAACCCAAATGTACACAAAGTCCAAGGGAATGTGGAGCTGTAAGAGTTTTTTCATTCACTTTGACTTGCTAGTTGAGCCCTGGTACGTTTAGTAGGGGTCTGTCCTTTATTTTTGCCTTTATATTTGTTCTTTCCCTGATTCAGAGGAAATTGTAATTGGTACACACAAGGACCAAGTGATAGAGGACCATGTTAGAAATGATGATTCACATAGACATTTCTTAATATTTATCTGTTATGTCTTGAAAAACTGCCAAGTTAACACAGTACTTGCAAATGAGTGCTTTCCTGATGTGCAGGTTGGAGACTATGTGTTTGCCAGAACTGGGACAGGGACTGAAAATGAGTATTACATGCCGGCCATTGTCATAGCAGCACCAAAGAGAGTAGAAACAAGTGACAAACTCTACACGGTTCTGATGTTTAACAACAGGAAGGTAAGTAAACTTAGAAGATGATACCAATTTGGGAATGGTATTACTATTATTCTATTTTTGATGAGGCAGATACAGTTTTCCAAGCTAATGAGCTCACTGTCCCAGTCCCTGTCTCCAGCTAACCGAAGTAAATCAGATTTTGAGACTCAATGAAGAGCTCATGTAACAGACATGAACCAAGAAATTCTGTAGGATAATTTGCTCTTAAATCATACTTTATTCTTTCCTCTGTGATTCATTTGGTGCCTTTCAAAGGCTCCATGCTGCTAAAAAGAGAAACAGGGAGTTTTATCACTGTCAGTATAATCTTCATTTCATTATGTTTGTTCATTTGTAAGCCATTATGGTAATTTTACTGCATTTTTCATAGTGCATATTAAGAAAAGGTAAGTTATACTTGAAACTTTTATCTTCATTATTTAGAGGCTAATTACAATTACATTAAAACAGCTGACTCTGTACATATGTATCTTCATTGTTTCTGAGATTTAGATTTAAATGAGCTGAGTGCTGATTGTGTTATTGCAGGAACACTGTGTAAGAAGTGGGCTTATTAAAATCAGCCAAGCAAAGTATGCCTTTTCCTGTCAGTATATAAGAATGGTGCAGATGGAGGATTATATGGTGTAAGTACGCTTCAACCTCAAAATAGAAAAGTTTTATAATGGAAATCCGTAATGTTGCACTTTGGGTTCAACTATGCTGTCAGATTTCCACATGTAGTATCCTTTCCATATTTTGTATTCTAACTACAGTTTTTGTGAACTAGCTTGCTCTACCTGTGCAACCAAGTAATTTGACCCACAAGCTTGTCAATTGGAAGAGCACTGACTGTCTGTCCTACCATTTTATTATCTGGCAATTTATTGCCCTATTTTCATTTTGAAAATGTTGGTGGGATGTGATGTTTTGAAGCTTGGCCCCAGGAAGCTGTTAGATGACTGCTAAAAGGTGAGATGAAGCTTCTGTTTGTTACAGAAGACATTTATTATGACGTAAAGCTATGCATTAAATCACAAGTTGTTTCTAAGGTACTGAATCTTCTGGGCATAAATACAGGCAGGTATATAATTGAGCTGAGTTCCTGCAAAATCAGTGGGAGTCTTTCCCTTCTATGGAGTTGGATTTTATTCTAAATGAGGTACCTTATTAAGAGAAGTAGTGACTAAATTCATAAGCAATAAGAGTGACTTCCATTCTACGTGCTTTGTTTCATGATCGAATGCTTGAATATAAAATCTAATATTAATTCTCCAAACAGACTTTATCAGCAAGCTGACATGCCATTGTTATGTACAAATGATGAGAAAATTGAGTTATTAGGAAGCAAACAGAGGAATTCTTTGGAGAACTGACTGAAATGAATGAATTTTTGCAAATGGGAAATAAATATACTCATTAGATCTACATTTTAGATGAAATGATGTCAAATTTGGCAGAGTGAAATAGTTTGTGAAACTGCATATTCAAATCGTATTAATTGTGAATTTCTAGGTGGTATTTCCAGATAGTAAACAACGAATTGGTTGTAAATGCACTGGACAGTGTGTATAGCAGATGATTGAAATTAAATGAATGACATCTAAATAAAAAATTCCAAGCAATATTGTTGCTACGGCACAAAATAACAGACTCTCAGTTAAGGCATATATTTCATCCCCTTTAAATGAAGCTAAACCAGTTTTTAGCATGGCCTGGAATAGAGCATACGTTTTACAAGCATAATGATTGAGCACAGCAGTATCTTATAGTTGTTTTAAGATATGAAGTCTTCACTACATCATTTCTAGTTTTTTCTTGCAGCAGTTGTAGATTTTAGAATCAAACCAGCATATTTTAAATTTCAATATTTTCACTGCAAAATGTCTCTATTTTTGAGGATAACTCTCTTCAGATTGTCCTCAAATCACTCCCATTAAAGGAACAGAGAAATGCTTCCGCACAGTATTTTTCAAATTGTATTACATCTTATAGGTAGTGTTTTAAAGACACCAAGGCCCAGATACACAAAGAGACACATTGAGACTCAGAGCAGCAACACTTCAGTATTTGGTGTCTCTGAGAGTGGAATTTAGGTGCTTTGGCCCCATGAATGTATACTGAATGTGGAGAGGTATAATGCAGAGTGCAGTGGAGTGTGTTAAGCCGCTAATAAGAAATGACAAGGGAGCTGAGCATCTGAAACAGAGACTTTGTTAATTTAGATCATAGAATCATAGAATGGCAGGGTTGGAAGGGATCTTTAGAGATCATCTAGTCCAACCCCCCTGCAGAAGCAGGTTCACCTAGATCAGGTCACACAGGAATATGTCCAGGCACAGCCCTGAACTAGACATATTTGAGCCTTTGGGATTGCCAGGGTCCTTTGTTGACATTGGATAAGCTACATAAATAGTAATTTTTGGCAAATAGGCAACACAGAACTAATCCCCAGGTACTCAGATGAAGTGCATTGGCATGCCAGTAAAAACCCCAGTGATCACTACTGATCCACATTATTCCACAGTTTGCTGCCACAGCATCTACTTTTGCACATTCACATCTTTGGCATCTCTGCAATATGTTTCTCCCCATCTTTTTCACATCATTTGTCATATCTGGCTTTATTGAATTTTTAGTCCCTTTTCCAAGAATTAACAATGGAAGCCTGGTACTATAGAGCTTTTACAGCTGAGAGTCTCTTACGTTTCCTACTTCTTGGATCTATAACTCTCTACAGTAAATTGCTTTGACAATACAATGACACATACTTGTAAAGTGAAATCTCATTCCTTTCTTGCTGCTTAATGTGTCCCTTTAGTATCATAAAGACATACATAGTGTCCACTTCTGGGCATTAGCTACATTAACTCAGTGGCTGCATCATGAAAAGCCTGCACTGGCCATGATTTTAATTTGTATTTGTTTCTCTGTGTAACTGCTATGCCATGTTTACCTTTGATAAGGAGGTGTACATTCAAAGCCATTATATAATGATATTTCATTGGTTACACATTAAACAGCTGCCAATATTAGCAAGGCTGTGGCAGTGCTCCAGCCCAGGCTGAGTTGGGGTTTCCATTAGAGCCCTTGCCTTTTAGAGGGCATGGAAGCGTGCTTCCAGCTAAAACTTATAATTTGCTATATTCTAAACCAGATACTTCCCTGTCATGGCATACTTGCCAAAGGGGAACAATGCAGCATATTGCTTATGGGTGCACATAGATATGATGAGAACATGCTGATATTGTTGATAGAAACAAAGTAGAAAGACAATTTAATCATAAAGGAAACAAAAATCTTGAAAGCAATAAGCTCAAAAAGAGACAAACCTTGTGTTGTTAAGTCCTTTAGAAAAGGATAGCCCAGACTCCCCTGCTGACAGGTAGTCCACGGTGCACATAGAAATACTACAATAGCTTGGCTAAGTCTTCCAACTCTGAGTCGCTTGGGACTGTCTTCTGATGTTTATGTGGCGTGTACCAGGGGTCATGCTTAATTCATTAGTCTTTAGAGGTACTAATATAGCTCTTGTCATTTTAACATCAGATGCATCTCTTTGGGCTGTTTTCCTGCCATCACAGTGGAAAGAAATAACTATGGCAGAACAAGCACTCTGCAAATGTAATTAACAAATTCCATATACAAATCTAAACACTGTGTGCTGTGGGCCCACACCATGAAAGACAATTATTGCCCTGATCCTTTTGGGAGTCATAAGAGGTAGACAGAATTAGGGGCCAAAGTCCTGCATTAGGCTATTCTTGGCTTCTATAAATAAAAGGGAAACTTGTAAGACATTTGTAGCCCTGTCAAATGGTCAAGAGTGTGGCAAGTCCTTCTCGCCTATACTGTGAGATGTGGGAAAAGTTGAAATCTGTGTCATGTAAAAAAGAAATTAAAATAGCACAAAATTTGTGTGCTTTTAGCTTACTAAATTTCCTTGATTTTCTAGGCTGGACAAAGAGACCACAAAGCCCTATCTTCACTCATTTGTGGAAGATGAAGGAGGAGAAGAAGCAAAGAAAAGCATTGTGAAAGAAGAGAGAGGAAAAAAGAAAAAAAAGAGGACAGGGGTAGAAAAAAAGACATCCCAGGGAAAGGATATTGGACTCTGGTGATCTTTAGCTTGTCTCCAGAAGTGAAGTCAAACAGAGAGGGAGAAATTAATTGCCTGACAATGAAGAAGTTGGAGTTCTGGAAGATTATAAATATTAGGTATTAAATAGATCTGATGAGCCTTTAGTTAAACCACACACAAGGAACCACACTTCTCCATTTCTAGGTGTTATTCCAGCCTGTTTTTCACCTCTTTTGTAAACCTTCTTAACACTGATCATTCCCAGCATGTGTTTCCACAGCAAAGGGAAAAAAAGCATGTTCTGGCATATGCTGCCTTAATTTCACTAGCATTTGTAGTAGCAGTGAAGATGCAATAGCATCAACCTTTAGTACCTGCTAGTAAGATGAGTATATATTGCAGTCTCTCTTCTGTTTGTTACTTGTTAAATTAAAGGTATACCTATATTGCAGGCATTAAATTATTGCAGGTGGAGCTCAATGCTTCAGAGGTTAAATTGCTTTTAGTGTCTGAGCTAGCTCAGTTAAAGCTGACATCAATATCTTTACCCCCTGTCACACTGGAGTAGAGATCTAACCTAGTGTAGATATGCCATTACATGCCATAGTCAGCTCTTCAATTTAAAGATCCTTCTGGCATTGGAAAGATAAGAGCTTGATTTTTATCCATACTTGCTATGTATTTAAAATATTTTCCTAGTGAATTACTTATTTCCAGAAGTGGTGGGTTATAGGTTCACTTAATTGTCATGTTGTCCATCAACTTGATTTAGTCCCTCCGAACTCTTTCTGTGTTCTCAGTCATCTTTTAAAGAGTGTCTGCAAATGCCATTTACACTGCTCATAATGGGTATCATGGTGCTACTACATTTTAGGAGTGGCCTGGTAAGAATTACATGAAAGCAGAGATGCTGGTCCTGTCCTGTAGCTGTATGAGTGCCTTCAGCTTCCACAGGTAGGACTGCTTCACTGAAAAGGCTGTTATCCCAGACTCCTCCCACTTGAACATCTTGAGATGTAGATACTGAGTAAATCTGAAGTAATGCTAATGTGGTCAGCAAGTCCTGTTACTGATTCCATGCAGACTGAAGGAAAGATTAATTGAGAGCAGTGGCTGTCTATATGCACTTGAATCCTGCCTAGACCTAACAGATCATCTCATAGTGCTCTACCATGACTACCAAGATTTCAAGGTAGTATGCAAGTTGAACATGCTAAAGAGGGTGCCCTGTCCTCCTCCTGTGACACCATGGACGTTGGCTATAGCTTTTTTTTTTTGCTTCAATGTGTTTTCATTTACATGTCCTTTTGTGTTTTATCAGAGGAAATTCAGAGAGCTGATGTTAAATATGACTGTATGGTCATCCTCAGAGGGTTTCATCAATATCTGTTTATCAAACCTCTGTATGTTATTGTGTATCTTGTTTGGGTGTAGATATTTGTTCCATTTTCAAACTATGCTACTGCTTTTGTAGTAGTTTGTGTATATAATTTTCTAAAATTATATCAAATGTGTTACTTATTCTCTGACATACACATCTATTTTAACTGTGTTAATACTGGTTTTCATTTTAAAGAGTGAAAAGAATAAAGAAAACAAATTTGTCTGGCATTGTTTTTTCCTTTTACCCAGGGTTCAGGTTATTGCTTGGCAGTCCAGTATGTCCTGAGCAGCAGATGTCTGAGATTCACCTATATACAGGTTAACACCCTTAGCAGAAATCATATTAGTCATATGAGTAAGTGTTGAATAACATGGGAGATGTGTTGGAAAGCTCTACTGTTCTAATGAATTGTTTGGTTAGTCTCTTGGCCCAGACATGAAAACTAACAGATATATAGCAATGCACCTTTCCCTTCATGGAGTTTTCACAATGCTCAAATAAGGCTGGATGTTCAAGTTGGGAATCTAAATTGCAGAAGTGCTTTTGAGCTCAAAGATTCCATGTTCGTCTTCAGATAGATACCCACGGAACCTTGAAATCTCAGTTGTTACCCATCATAATGCTGGACACAGCAATGTTCATCAAAGTGATCCCTTGCCTGATTTTCCTAGTAATTGTTTTCAATACTTATTTCTTGATTGTTTGTAACTGTCGTGGTTTAGGCCCATCAGGGAACAAAAGACCACGATTAGCCTCAAGTACTGAAGACTTAAGGATTGCTAAAGGGCAGGGAGAGCTTAATTGCCGCTTAAGGTGCAGGACAAAACAGACCAGGCTACTCGGCTTGGGGAAGAAAACAGAAAACAATTTAATACCAACTAAAACACAAAAC
>WBNH01000484.1:53941-86350 GCA_013401255.1 Urocolius indicus | reverse complement strand
AGAATGCAGGGGAGTCTCTGCTCTGGTACACCTCCTCCTCTCCTTCATCACTGACCTTGGAGTCCGCATGGTTGTTTCTCTCACTGTTCCTACTCCTTGCACCACCACCAGCCAGAAGAAGAAGGGACAGAAGAAGGAAGGAGCAGAAAGAAGATGGAAGAAGAAACCTCCTCTTCCGGCTTCTTAAAAAGTGGTCGTGGAGGCATCTAATTGGCTCATCCCCAGCAGTGGGTCTGGCTCAGAGCTGGGGGGAATTGCAAACAACTTCTTACAGGCACCATCTTTACAGCCCCTTCCCCCTTACCAGAAAAGGCTGTCATGTCAAACCATGACAGAGAAATATGAACAGGGATGTTAACCAAGCACAAGATCAAAACTGACAGCATAGGTACTTGGAATGGTGAATTCTTCTGTGTGAAGGATGATCATCAATCACTGTTGGTGCTTTAGACAGGCTACATTTAAAAACCTGATCATTATTGAAATATGGACCATGATGGATGAGTTCACTTTTCACTTCTTATTTAGGATCCCTTTCACTGTTCCTTTCTGTATGTGCAGTCAGACCTCAAGAAGCACCACCTGTTATGGGATAACAATTAGTAGTTTCCTCACAAGACCTTTTTTTCTGCCCAAATTTGGTTAAACGTTTTGTTGCATTGCTTTGTATTAAGCCTGGGAATTGTCAGGACAATTTATTCTTTTCATTTGAACATTCCTCTTGTTCTGTTTGCACAAAATGAGCTCTGTCCCAGGTTCCACACTGTGGTGGTGTACAATAGATTGTATTCTCGTATGCTTGCTTCTTTCCATGAGTTAACTAGTATTATGGTGGTCTGTCAACAAGATGAATTTTCCAATTATATTTACCAGATGGCTGACTAGGACAGCTGAATTGCAGGGTCTCTCAATAAGGCATAACCAATGACCAATGACTGGGTTGCTGGTTCCTTATGCTGCCTCCTACAAAGTTGGCAGTGGTGAGGCTTGGCAATGCCTGTCTAGCTTTAAGACTGGCCAACATGCTCAGAATTCTTTGTGATTTTCCTCAAACTAAGATTTGTCCTATTCACTTCCCTTCTTTTTTATATAGGAAGATACCTTTCTTTTTGTAAAGAAAAGTACCCTACAAAAGCAAACAACACAAAACCAAACGGCAACCAAAAAGAAAAAAGTCACATTCATCAGGAGGTTGGGGCATCCGTTTTCTCTATAGTATCTAGCAACAGGACAAGGGGTAATGGGATGAAGATGGATCACAAAAAGTTCCATTTAAACATAAGGAAAAACTATTTCACTGTTCAGGTGAGGGAGCCCTGGCACAGGCTGCCCAGGGAGAGTGTGGAGTCTCCTTCCTTGGAGGTCTTCAAGAACTGCCTGGACACGTTCCTATGCACCTGATCTAGGTGAACCTGCTTCTACAGGGGGGTTGGACAAGATGATCTCTAAAGGCCCCTTCCAACACTTAACCATTCTATGATTCTATGATACTATGATACTGGTAATGTGGCCATGAAACTACCGAGGTTCAGGGGAAGTAAGGGTAACAGAGCAAATGGGAGTAAAGGCTTATATAAGAACAACTGGTAGAACTGGAGGAAGTGGAAAAGCATTTGAGATTGAATTCCCTTAGAATGTCATCAGTAACCTCCTATTTAGTGGTGAAACATGAAATCAGATCAATATCTGATCTTCCAAGGAGAAAGGCAGCTTCATGGAAGAAGTTTGTATAGAGAACTTTGACTCAGGCTGATCACGTATGTAAAAGACCTTTTCCTCTATGGCTGTTTCCTTTCTTGCCTAGTGAGAAAACTGCTCTCTTGACTGCTGCATAAATACAACTGAGCTCCAAAGGGCTCAGTCCTTTGATTATTTTTTCCCCCAGCTGTGAGGTGCTTTCTCCTGGGACGATGGGGTGCTTGGCAGAAAAGGGTGCAGGCTTATGCTGGCAGCTCTCAAAAATCAAGCAGTTGGCAATGCTGGTCCTTCCCACACTGCTCCTGGAGTCAGGCCAACAGCACTAAGCAAATGCTGTTCCTAACCAAGTCTTGAGATGAGGTTTCCTGATGAAGCTTTGCTTGCTTCTGGAGAGACACACCTCAAACTGGCTCAGTAGTACCCAGATCCCAATTTAATAAAAAAACATGCTGAAGGGCAAACTGTGCAAGAGTTGCTTTCAGCACATTGTAAGCTTGGTCTTCTAATTACAGGCCTGTAAAATAAGGTTAGAAGCAAACACAGACATATCTATGGCCTAAACCAAACCCCAGCTCTTTTTGCCCAGTCCTTCCACTCCAACCAGCTCTTAAGGCTGGGGCCTCAGCGCTGACAGGGCCACTCCTTCCTCTGAAAGTTGCCCCATGTCTCAGTCCTTGTCAGGTTTAGAAGAGGTAATTGTCCATCTGCAGTGGCATTTCCTGCTCCAGACAGTGTCTTCCACATGTAACTCGGAGCTGAGCGTTGCAGCATCTGTGCAGCAGCCTCTCTGCCTCCCTGTTTTCCACATGATCTTTGGCTGCCTGAGGTTTCTGTGGACAAGTTGTTATCAAATTTGAGTCACAGGCATGTAGACAGAGCTATCTGCGTATTGAGCCCAGTTTTGTGGTTGTAAGATGACTTTTCTCTGTGACAGGCAGTGATGAGGAGACTGGAGATCACTGCATAACTCACCTTTGTTTTATATTGCATGTCTCCAGCAGAGAGGAGCGAAGGTCAAATAGGAATGGAGATTTAGGACACGAGACGTCATAGTTTTCAAGGAAGCTGATGTGACAGGGATATTTTAGAACTATTCCTCAGACTGCTTATGTCTTTATTCCTCTGGAAATAGCATTTTACCTGGAGAGAAATGGTTAGGGATAGGTATACAAGGTTTTCCAGGTGACCATGGTATGATTCAGCCTAAGAAGAAGTATGGTGATGTATTACAGGGTCTCATTTGCCAAGGCAGTATTATTTTTTGCCTTTGATCTCATTGATGTATTTATTTCCCACTCAGGGTCTGAGTGGTTCTTTAGTGACATTGCATTTGGACCATTATCCTCAGTTTCAGTAGTTTAATGAAATAATTACTGCCATTGTATTTTGCAGAGTGGTTGAGGCAGGATTAGATGGAAGGCTTTTAATTTTAGGATTGTGACTAATTCCAACACCTTTACTACGCCTGAGGTAAGTTGTGAGTATCAGGGTCAACTGAACTCTAAAACTCAAGGTTAAATTGAACAGCCTGACAGAACAGGCCAGACTTATTCAAGCCTGCACCAAGGTTTGTTCTCAGAGTGCCAGCCAAGCTCTCCCTAACCCTGGAACGTATTTTAAGTCCACAGCATGGCACATCTGAGTTCACATATAGCTTACCAATATTTTTGCCTCTCTTGCTTGTCCTTTTTTACTTTTCCAGGCAAATTTCTTCTGCAAATAGCTGTGTCAGAGTCCCAAGTCAATCAGAAGTACGTGAAGTACTCCTGCAGAAGTACTATTGCAGCACTGAGCCTTCATTGATCAGCCCTGGCAATAACCAGCCCGCATTGGTTTAAAAGCCACCTTCCACTACTAGAGCTACACAGCTGTGAGTAAGGCAAAGCTGGGTTGCTTGTGTTTGAAAATAAGATCTAGGTCAGTGGTAAGCAGTACGTACTTGTGGGTGCTGACTTTTCAAGCTTGGCATTCTCCTCAGATTATATCACTAACATTGCATCCTGCTGGATTGTCCTGTTAGCAGGACTTGTGTTTGCTAGGAACATGAAGGGGGATTTCTGAGGGGAACAGCCTCCTTACATACCAGCAGTTCATAGAACTACCATTGCCCCATGCTCTTTCAGATTCAACATACTGTGAGTTGACTCGTTTTTCATGTCAAAACGGAAACCCAAGCCTTTTACCAAGAAATGTGTGTGGGGAGTGAATTCAGGCAATGCAGTGAGTACAGATGGGGAACACAGCTGAAAATGTTTTGGTTTTTTTCTACTATTCTTCAGCTTTTTCATCTTCTCTACCTGTCTGCAGAGCCTGTCTGTGTTCTGAAAGTCTTTTCACACATGCTACTTTCATTTACCTCCCACAGGTTCTGCCCGTTTATTCTTTCCTGTTGTTTTTGTTGATCTGACACGAAAGTATTCACCTTGAACTGAAAGAGCTCTGCCCTTGCTAGGCATGCAAAATATTAAAAAATATAAATATAAATATGAACATACAGAATACAGGGGCTAGGCAAGGTTTTGTAGGGAATGCTGGATGCTCGGATACTGAATCTGAGCTGTCCATAAAGACAAGTGGCATTGGATTAATAGAATCATAGAATCATAGAATAGTAGGGGTTGGAAGGGACTTTAGAGATTATCCAGCCCAAACCCCTGCTAAAGCAGGTCCACCTAGATCAGGTCACACAGCAATGTGTCCAGGTGAGTCTTGAAGACCTCCAAGGAAGGAGACTCCACACTCTCCCTGGGCAGCCTGTGCCAGGGCTCCCTCACCTGAACAGTGAAATAGTTTTTTTCTTATGTTTAAATGGAACTTTTTGGGTTCCAGCTTCATCCCATTACCCCGTGTCCTGTCACTTGATGCAATAGAAAAAAGGGATGCCCCAACCTCCTGACATTGAATAGATAACTCACAGAATGGTGGCAGACTAGATACCAAAGTAGGGTGCATTATACCTTTCATTATTTATTTTTATATCTTTTTTTTTTTTTTTTTTCCTGAGCAGAAGCATGTTTGGATACTTACTGATCAGTTTTTCATTCACATCAAGATAGGTCCCACGGGGTCAGTGTGTCATTTGCCTGTGGATAAATTCTAAGATGTATCTCACTGTAGAAAAAAAATATTTTTTGTTTGTAAGAAAGCTCTTGACAAGGTTTACCACGAAGCTTTCTTTTATGCACCTGCTTTAGAGGTGAAGGAAACTCAGACCCTTCCTTGCCAAACGAGAGGCAGCACTTCAACTTAACAACTTAACAGCTTGTTATTGAGTGCTTAAATAGATTTTGGCACGTATCTAAAAATATGTTTTCAGACAATGGCATGGTGAGAAGGCCTGCAGTGCTGGCAGCTGAGTGTTGGACTGTTTGTTCTCTTGATTGAATATATGGCTAAATGCATTTAACCACGTTAGTGTTGGCTGGGACAAGTGGTGCTGTGCTTGCTAGTCCCACACAGCTCTGCCAGCCCTCGTGGTCAAAGAGCAGCTACGCGCTACCACTGCGTGCTTTCATCTCGAGCACAAAGGCACCTACAGACCTTCCTTCATGTCTTCCTTGGCAAAATTAATTTTCTTTCCCTCTTCTTACTCATCTTTGTACCATGGAATCTTTAGCTTAATTGTAGCTGTCAGAGCAGCAGGAGATTGCATATGTTACTGCCACAGAGAGATGGGTTGCACTCCAGGGGAAAGCTCAGGAGGAAGTGCTTTTTAAATGGCACAAAAGAACAGAGCCCCTTCATTTTCCATAGGTGGTGAGCATTTTAGTCATGCTTTCTCCTGTAAACTAGTTTATGCAGGGTGGAATTTGGTCCTTGTGACAAGCTGGCAGCTGACTCATAACTCATGGTCCATTTTCCTTCCTTTTCCCAGCCTACCCACCCTGTATTGTTTAAAAAGAAGATCAATGCATTTGAATGACCAGTATGATCCATTTTAACCACAACTTGTACAATTTGACTGCAAATGCTTTGCTAACGGCTTTTTAACTTCAAAGAAGCTGGGCAGAGACAGATCTGAGAACACTTACCTAGTAGCTTTGGTGGAGTAGGCAATAAAAAGGAACATTTTCTTTCATTGTACATTGTATCTACATGCACATCTATTGCTATTTTGCCTTTTGTTTTCCCCTTGAATTAGATGATGAGGGTGTTGAGTCTTTTTACAGGCTATGTAAGACTAAGCTCAATGGCATTGCATTTTGATATTTCCAGCTGTGGCATCAGGTAACTTTGAGGGACAGTTGTTATAAGCATCCTAGACACCAAGGTACATTCCTTCAATTAACTCACAATATTCACCTGGTACTTATGACTATAAAATACTTTAAAAATGTGTCTCATTTGTGACCTAAATGGCTTTTTATGAACTAAAATGTACAAAAGAAAGCCAGCCAACTCAGTGGTAAGACCCATGCTTGATGATTTTCGTTTGAGAAGCTCTTGATGAGGAGTACATGTGTGTGTCCAGGATGCAGTTTTAGCACCTAATCAGAAGGAAAATCGACTGATTTGGGATGCAGTTGTGATGTTTATGAATATTGGAGCCACAAATGTGCTTCCTAAGGAAGTCTAAATGAATTAAGGAACTTTACAAATTGTTTTTTCTTTCTTTCCCTTTGGACACACAGAATCGAAGCAAAGAGGAATAAGTCCAGCTGCCTAGACATGTCTGTCCAGTGCTACCTGAGATGCCTAAGGGTCTCCAAGACATCTGGCTGGCATATATGACACAAGACTTACAGAAGACTTGTTTGGTCTGGCTGTTAGATGCTGGATGTGACAATCCACAGCACCTAAAATAGCACTTAGACCTGTCAGTGAATTCATCCCCTCTGGTGAAAAGTGCATGAGAGGCTTAGGTTTGTCCGTTTATATCCATTACTATTTATATCTGCTTGATTATGTGAAGAGTGTAAGAAACCTTTTTGCCCTTACAAAGGTTTAGAAAACAAAGGCACACACATTGATACCAAAGCTTGCCGTAAAAAAACCCCAAACCTCATTAAAAACATTTTCTGAGCTGCTGCCCCAAAAGTCATTGAGAGAATATTTATCTATTCTGTGAGGCATATTGAAAAATTATAGAAGTCTAAGAAATAACCAGAAATGAGATAAAACCCCATAACTACCATCCTGAAACTTGCTGATGGCAAAGCCAGGTCTTTTAGATGGACAGCAAAGAGAAAGGCTCCTGGCTTAGGAAACAGCACCTTTTTTAATCTGTTGACACGAGCAGGTTCAGCTGTGTACAGAGTTTCAGGCCCTGTCAGTGCCATTCTCCCTTGCCAGCCTCCTTTTGTGTTCCACACCTTTGCTCTTTGTGCTTATTCAGACAGTACTTCACTAGTGGAAGAAAGAAGCCCTCATGGCTCTCTTCTGCCACCAGCATGGCAAAGCAAATGAGAAAAGAGGCTTCTCTCTCATGTGAGAGCACGAACTACTTGCAGTTGTGTACCCTGGGGTGCAATAAGGTGCCTAAAGAGATAGGTCCTTATGAAGACATTAAAAATTACTTATTTTTTGCTTCTTAAAGTAGCTGCTGCTCCTGAAAATGCCACAAAACATGTAAGTAGCCCTAAAACTCTGGCCCAGGGCTCCCTCCAGAGGTGTGTGACTCGAAGGGGCTGATGCTGTGAGTGCAGTGCCCAGCACTTGGCAGGATCCTGCCCTGAGCTCTGGTCAAGGCTCTGCTGGGCAAAGCCCTTCCTGTCAGTCAGCCTGTAAGGACCACGCTGGCTGCCCAAGCCCAGCTGGAACATGAGCTTGCTCTGCTGAATCACTGCGATGTAAGGCTACAAAAACCACAACCACCATGGCTGGACTGTCTTTAAACACAGAATTTGTGCAGTAAGGTTCAAGGTGGGAAGAGGTGTTTGTTTGCAATTCTTTTCTTTCTTTACTTTAGTCTTGAAGAAGAGGTAACCTTCCCAGCACCCAGTTTCTTGTGTTGTCAATTAGTAGCAAATGGGAGAACTCAAGTTTTCCTTTAAGATATCACCCTCTACTGTTCACTCCTGCATGTTCTGCATGAACCAAACATAGCCACGGTTAAAGGGACTACTGACTTCTGCATGGTGCAGGCATTTCTAGGTTACTGTCCTAATTGTTTGTTATTCTTTGAAGCTAGTACCAGCAGCAGTTTAATCACCTGACATACTGTGTGTGTGTCTCAGGAAGAATAACATGCAACAATGTCACTTTTCAATAGTTTTGATGTAGCGTAAAACTTTGGGGTTTGTTTTTGAAAATACCCACCATTCTTGCAGTGCCAAGAACGGCTGGATAACATTTTGATGCTGTTGAACGTTGGGGCCTCAGTTTAGCAATCCAAAGGTTGTGAAGTTGATTTTTCTTATATTTTACGCTTTATTTATTAGTTTGCCGTAGTTGTGAAAGTCGAGTGGAGTTTTGTTGTGAATGATGATTTCTCACATATCAGAAGTTTTGATTTTGGAGAAAACACTCCTGTCTGTATTTAAAGAGACCATGTGAAAGAGTTATCAGTCTCTGAATGACCATGTAAACCAGACATGTGGGCTTGCCTACCTCTAAATTACAAACACATGCTATGCACTAGCTATTTATGTACTTGTGTACTTATGTACTTATATATTTATGTACAGCTCATGCTTTGAGGATAAGGCCAAGGCAAATGAAATAGATCAAGAATCAAGTATTATTTGTCACTGGGATAAGGTTGTGTCAGGAGGTTGAGACACTCCTTTTTTCTGTTGTATCTAGCAACAGGACAAGGGGTAATGGGATGAAGCTGGAACACAAAAAGTTCCATTTAAACATAAGAAAAAACTATTTTACTGTTCAGGTGAGGGAGCCCTGGCACAGGCTGCCCAGAGGGATTGTGGAGTCTCCTTCCTTGGAGGTCTTCAAGACCCGCCTGGACATGTTCCTGTGTGACCTGATCTAGGTGAACCTGCTTCTGCAGGGGGTTGGACTAGATGATCTCTAAATGTCCCTTCCAAACCCGACCATTCTATGATTCTAAGGGTGCTAAAACCAGAAGATCTTTTAGTGCTTCTCTATGAAAGACAGCTACACAGCAATGGAAAAGGCAGAAGAAACTACTGAACTCTCCTCCCCAGTCTCTCATTAGCATGACACATGTCTGAAGCTCACTTTTAGTCTCCTTACTTCTGCATAAAAACACCTAGTGCTTTGTGCTCTCTAGCAATCTCCATCTCCTGTGGCAAGAAAAGAGTTTAAAGATAATCTAACTTGAGGAATACTGTTTTCTATGGGCATGAAGCCTGTCCTTCAGTGCTACTCTCCATATGTAGGGCAATAAGTGAGGAGTGAATGTTTATGAACCTAATCTGCCTAAACATTCCTTTCTCTCACCATTAGCAGCAGCAAATCAGCCAGTGTTTGTTGTTCTGTGCACAGGCAGGTGCAAGCATAGTTAATTCTTATCAGCCACACAGGATTTTAGCAGGATTAATCTCATGAGCTCTTCTACCAACCTCTGAAGCAATTTCCAAAAGCTCTCTGGATCTGTCTCTTTCCCTGAGGCTTGATGACCACCCAAAGTTTTCCCTGAGTTTCCTCTGTGCTGAAAAAAAAAAGATGCATCACTCTGGGAAATCTCTTTTCCCAGCAGCAGCTGTGCTACAGTTTCTCATTTGACTTTCCAAGAAGCATCAGAAGATTAGTTGCAATCTCTTTGCAGGCTGCTAATCCAGGGTGTTGTATTACTGTGCCTTGATATCCCCCTGAATATGACATTAAGTAGACGATTAACAGAATGTTGTTCATAGGTGCTACAGTGATATTAGCAAACATATATTGATGCTCTTGCCTTGAGCCTTGCTGATATAGTTGTGACAACCCCAGGCCTACTCAGAAAAAGAGGCACAAGGTGATGCATAGTCCTCATTCCTTGCACATGGGCAGCATCAGCTTTTAAACTTACGTTTTGCTGATAGTTATTGCTATGGAGTAACTTTGGTCATTGTATAGGATTTTTAAGTATGTTATTAGCTTGCTGAAATAAAACTCCTGTTGGTATGAAACTAGGAGAAATTGGCCTGAAATTAGGATATATGCAACATGGAGATTGCAAGGTACAACACTAATGAGGTAGGAGTGCTCTTTTGCTTTTATTTGTCAGGACATCTCTTGCTCTCGTGGGGGCTGGTTTCTGAAGATGGCTTGGCTATGTTCAGTTTCCTACAGTGATCAGTTCCTCACAGGATTAAGCCCTTTCAGAACTGTGAAAACCTGTAATGTGGATTTCATGTGCCCTATTTGAACATTTTTATTCCTTGTTCCTCTTTTTTCTGTCTTTTGAATCTTTATGTCTTGCATTTGCACATGCAAGCTGCATGGTTTTGTTCAAGTGAGCTCCCACTCTGCAGATTGTCTCTACATCATAACCGGAGCTGTTTAAATACGAGTAGTTTTGTTTTTTAAGGCAAATCTAATCAAAACCAATGAGTTTTCTTCAAGTTTGCAATTCAGTCCGATTACTTCACAAATCTTTGTTCATTTAACTCCCCTGAAGTAGAACAATCAGAAGAAATGGGTCAGAACTACAGTGCAAAGAGGAAAGGATGAATTCTCAACCTGAAGAAAATGAGATTTAAAAAAGGCATTCATTCATTTATTCATTCATTCATTCATTCATTCATTCATTCATTCATTTTTAAAGAGTAATTCTTCTATCATGCATCTTGGTGGTACTTTATTGTAGAGCATAACAGCCTTGGGAAAACGATTTGAATAATGCCAATGCCCCTCACAACAGAACCACATTGCCAAAGCCTCAGATACTGTAAAGCTCAGCTGTGTTGATTGCCCTGGACCTACACTGGTTTAAAGCAGCTGAGAACTTGAAGTTTGATGGAGTGATAGGGGAAGGTATCACTTCTTGGATAATATCATTATGTAGAATCATAGAGTCACAGAATAGTAGGGGTTGGAAGGGGCCTCTAGAAATCATCTAGTCCAACCCCCCTGCTAAAGCAGATCTACATAGATCAGTTCACACAGGAATGCATCCAGGAGGGATATAGTCACCTAGCAGACTCAGAAGGAGACCTCTATCAATGCCACTAGTACCAGTGTTGCTCCTTTTTGACCACAAAGGATGATTACGTACTAGAATTTCAACTTTGGCTGTTGACTGCCTTCCCCACAGGGCCTGACCCTCTCCGTGTTTTGGTTGTTGATGATGCACGTTGCTCATGCTCTGTGAGGTGTACTGCCCCTACTGACAGAAGGACTGGGGTTTACACTGACATGACAGACGCCAGGAATCAGGATGTGGAGGGACAACTCCTACACAGTGTCTGCTTCCAACTCAGGGCCTGACTCAACAGAGCAAAAAGGGTGAAACACAACACCAGTGCTCTGAACTCAAACTAGCAGAGAGCAGGGTAGATTCATAGAATTGCAGGTCACAGTTGGCTTGATCCTCTCCTCAGATCTATTTGCCTCACAGATTAGACACTGTTCATAATGCTTTCCTGTTGCTGGATGCAGGAGGACAGTGCAATGTGTCTTCTACCAAAGTGATGAGCTTTGAATGCTACCAGTCTATCATACGCTTGGGATTTCATTTTATGATGGACTAAGTCAAGGCTCTGAAAACACCTGTTGCAATTAACTTCTTGGGAGAAGTTACTGGTGCATCATCTGTCTGGTTTTTTTCTTCTTTGTTTCTCAGAGGCTACTTATGCTTAACCTGAAAACTCACAAGTGACTTAGTCCCAGAGTTAAAGGAAACTTCAATTTAACAGACTAATTTGGCAGAAATGAAAAGCAGCTAGAGAAAGAGATCTGTGTGAAATTGTTTCTTTCTCAACAGGACTGGAGTAATGAGATGAAGATGGAACACAAAAAGTTCCATTAAACATAAGAAAAACTATTTACTGCTAGGGTGAGAGAGCCCTGGCACAGGCTGTCCAGTGGGAGTGTGGAGTCTCCTTCTCTGGAGGTCTTCAAGACCTGCCTGGACATGTTCCTGTGCACCTGATCTAGGTTGACCTGCTTCTGCAGGGGGGTTGGACTAGATGATCTCTAGAGGTCCCTTCCAACCCTACCATTCTATGATTCTATGATTGAAAGACTGCAACATGGTATGAAAGGCCATTTCATTACATGCAAGTAAAGGCAAATAACAAAACAGGCAGTGTCACAAAACACAGAAAGGGGAACGCTGTTCTCCCATTTTTCCCTCCTGAAATTGGTCTAAGACATGTACTACAACTAACTGAGGGCAAAGATTTCCTAAATGTGATGTTTGAAAACAAAGATCAATAGAAAATACTCTTAGACATATTACCTTAGCTCACCAGCCATTTCTAGCAGCTCTAGGATTTTAAAAGAATAGATATTCACTCTGAATTGGTGTTGGAGACATCATACTTTGTGTGTTATGCTCTGAAGAAAGAAAATGAAAAACTACAACGGGAGAGCTCTAAGAAGCAAAACTTTTCAAGGGAAGCCAAAGGAACGTGCACCCTCCATCATACGCCTCGAGTTGGTGCAGAATGTTCCTGCATCTGCTCTGCTGGTGGATATGAGGATAAAAACATTTCATCTTGTCAAAATCTTTTAACCAGATGTTGCTATCCAGGAAAGGCTCTGTTTCAGGACACGTGGATTGATAGTGTAGTTATTTGTAGAGCTATAGGTGCAGTTGGAGGAAAGTTTTCTCAGTTCTCCAACTCACCAGCCAATTGGATGGAAAAGGGGATAGAATGAGTTAAAAAGTTCTTAGACTGCACTAACACTCGAAGACTCAAGGTGCCCTGAGAGACCCATTGCTAGTCCCACAATCCTCAAGTTTCTGCTGGATAAGACTGGTTTTGAGGTGGACTGCTGAGAAACCCTGCATGCAACAGAAAACTATTTGATGCCCATTGGGTTCAGTCAGGAGCACGTGACTGATACTGTTGTCCTGATGACAGTTGGATGCCTGATCTTCTCATAGAATCATAGAATTTTGGTTGGAAAAGACCTTTAAGAATGTTGAGTCCAACCACTAACCTCACACTGAACTAAACCATGTCCCTCAGCACCTCATCTATGCATCTTTTAGATATCCCCAGGAATGGTGACTCCACCACCTTCCTGGGCAGCCTGTGCCAGTGTCTAACAACCCTCTGGATGAGAAAGTGCTTCCTAATGTCCAATCTAAACCTTCCCTGGTGCAACCTGAGGTCGTTTCCTATTGTCATTACTGAGGAGGAGAGACCCATCTCGCTACAACCTCCTTTCAGGTAGTCTCAATCTAATATACCCATGTTCAGTGACTTGTGGCTCCTTGTGGGAGGTAATCTTATTACTGGTAATATGCATGAATCCACATGAACTGTTTTTCTTCATTTTACTAATGTGGCTGTTTAACACTCATATTTTCTGGGTTATTTTTCTCTCGTGGAGTAAGCTCATTTCTTTGCCTACTTTTCTAACAGCAACCCAAATGCTTTAATTTTCCTGCCTCTTAATTATTCTGCTACTAGATATGCTACTATTTAATTGAACTTCTATACTTCGATTACAGAATTCCTTTTTCATCCTGTATAGTCGCTAGAGCAGTGCAAGCTGGTGGAGCGACTCCTTACACCTTTGATACCTAGTGTGATTCTGTTAACTTCTTTTTCTGCCAAGATAAATTTATGAGGTCAATCTCATTGAAATTTAAGCCCTGTCTCAAAATGCCTGGAAGAGTACAAATTCCAAGTTAAAAAGTAGCAATGATTTCTTTTTTTTTGCTGGTTCTGGGTGGTATGGGGAGGCAGGGGGCAGGAAGCATAAATGAGACTGCACAAATGTGACTGAAGGCAATAACTGAGTGGAGCAAAGAGAATATATTGTTAGGGATGGGGCAAGGAAAGAAAAGAGGCATGACTTAACAAAGTGGTAGAAATGAATTGCCTTTATGAAGGAACACCCTTCTCAATTGATTTCTCCTGTGGGTACTTAAGGGTTAGAGACACAGAACTATTTGATTTCCACAGGAGTTCAATGCCCACATATTTGAACGTGGAGACAAACCTGAGTGCCAGAATTCAGATTTTCTGTGGTCCAACTGGTGCCTTATTCAAAAGCCTCTTCTTCCTCCAAAGGTAAAGAAAGCAAATCCTGTGTAGCAGATCTCAGCTTTGTATTGTGTCTGTCTGAGATGGAGTTAGTTTTCCCCATAGCAGCCCTCAGAGTGCTGTGCTATGTATCAGTACCTGGAAAGCTGTTGATAACACACCAGTGTTTGGCTCCTGCTGAGCAACGCTTACACAGCATCAAGGCTGTCTCTCCAACGTTACCCCCTCACCAGTAAGCTGGGGGTGGAAGATCTTGGGAGGGGACATGACCAGGAGAGCTGATCCAAATTCACCAAAGGAATATCCCAGACAATATGGTGTCTGCTCAGCAATAAAAGCTAAGACCAAGGAGGAGGGGAGGGCATTCATTATTAGGATGTTTGTCTTCTAGAACAACCACTACATGTACTGAAGCCCTGATTCACAGGAAGTGTCTGGACATCACCTGCTGATGGGAAGTAAAGAATAAATGTTTTGTTTTGATTCTGTATGCAGCCTTCGCTTTTGCTACATTAAACTGCCTTTATCTTGATCCATCTTCTTTTCCATCATTTTCTCCCCCTGTCCTGAGGAGGGCAGTGATAGAGCAGCTTGGTGAGCACCTGACATCCAGCCAAGGTCAACCCACTACAATCTTTTTTGGCACCCAGCGTGAGGCCTGAATAATTTTAAATAAGGATAGTAATTGGGAGGGGAAACAGGCAAAACATGGATTGGACACAGCTAGAAAGCAAAGAGCAGAACGATCATGGGCGATTTTGGTGGTTGTAATTGTGTTGAATGGATGAGGAGTGGACCCGTGGACCTGTGGAGAGAGGAGCCCACACTGGAGCAGATTTACTGGCAGTACTTGTGACCCTGGTAGGAAACCAACACTGAACTGGTATGTTCCTGAAGGACGGCACCTCATGGAAAGAACCCAATGGAGCAGTTTATGAAGAAATGCAGACCATGAGCCTGGTGGAGAACTTGGTGGAGTAGTGTCTCCTGTGGGAGTGAACCCATGCTGGAGCAGAGCAAGAGTGTGAGCCCTCCACCTGAGAAAGGAGAGGCTGAAACAACATGTGATGAACTGACCACAACACCTATTCCCTGTGCCGTTGCAGGGAGGAGGCAGAGAAAATCAGGAGAAAAGTTAAGCCTGGGAAGAAGGGAGGGGTGGGGCAAGGTGTTTTAAGATTCGATTTTGTTTCTCATCCTGCTCTATTTTTGATTGGCAATACATTCATTTTCCCCAAGTCGAGCCTGTTTTCCCCATGACAATAATTGCTGAGAGAGTTCTCCGTCCTTATCTCCACCCACGGGCCTTTCATTGCATTTTCCTTCTTGGTCCAGTTGAGGAGGTGGAGTGATAGAGTGGCTTGGTGGGCACCTGGCATCCAGGAAGGGTTAACCTATTACACTTTGCTACAGAAGCCTAATGTCTAATAAAACAAGTTTCTAGACAGAAGGGCACTGATTAAGTCTTACTTAAATGTTAGCATTTTCCTGGACTTCAAAATAGTAGGAAAATCTAGAAGTAGGTGTTGGCAGCTATGTTCTAACTTTATTAAAGTGAAGATAAATGTGGATATAGAGTGAATTCAGGCTAAACATCTAGGAAATAGAATTCTTAGCAAAGTAACAAAAAAAGAAAACATGAAAGAGAGAAGTAGATGGGCACAGCTGAACTGGGCCTTGAGAGTTAAGCTTGAGAAGCTCAACTCTCATGGCATGAAAGAAAATGAGAAAGAATTTGGAGAGTGGACTGACAGTTGGGGAGTTTCACTCGCAAGCTGTAAACACACTGGAAAAGAAAAAAAACATGTTATGAAAGAGAAGACTCTTTAATAACCACGTAGCTGGGCACCAAGGTATGAAAGACCATAACAGAAGAGATTGCTTTTTCACTCTTTTCCCCCCTCTTCCTTTCCTGTTTTGAGGTGCTGCAACTCCAGATTTTCCCTTTCGTGGTAATTATACTTTCCAGCTGCAAACTATCACCAATGCTTTGCTTAATTGCAGAGAGAGTGAAACAAAGAAGATATTTAATTTGCGTATAAAACTACAACATACTATGTTGAAATTAGGCATGGTAATTCACGGTTGTGTTTTCAAGAGGTGTCTGTCAGGGACCAACAATTTTAGGTCGCTCAGTTACACCATCAGTAGTGCCTCTCTGAACATGACTATTTTGATGGATGATGTGTTGCAGCTGTCAGCATGTTGAACCTACTTCTTGATTGCTCTCAGAGGACTGGTATAACGACTGTTACAAATGAAGCAAGAGCTAAACTTGGAAAGAAAACATCCTGGAAATTAGGAAAATGATGGAAAGAAGGAATGTTTATTCCCTAAATAAGCAGTGTTCACTTATATCTAAGAACTCTGAAAAATGGAAAAGATAATCCTTTATCCTGTCATCTTCAATACCCTGGCAATGGGATAAACTCTGCTACTGGCAGGCTGAAACTCCCTGGCAAAGAGCTTTGAAGAAGAACATAACTAGCCCATGGGAATAAATGCTGCCAAGTTGAACTATAGGACTCAGGATGGTTTTCTGCCTCTTAGTGTTGACTACTTGGGACAATGACTGATGACAGTAAACAGGAATTAGCTCTTCTTGTCAGTTTACTGTGCGTACTTCATGCTGTTATCCAAGTACGTTTAGAGAGTTAGCGGTTCCATATTAACACTTCATTTTGTCAGCATAGCTCTACATTTGGAACTCATTGGTTCCACCTCTTTGGGATGTTATTAAACATAATTAAATCTGTGAGCTTTGTAACTAACTATGTTTCCTTTCAGATATAATTTCAAATATAATTACTAGCCACATCACTAAGGCTGCCTTTGAGGATATACAGTCCCAATACCAACGTTTGGAACTGTCACCTCTATTTAGAAGAGCAGTACGGTCAGCAAAACAGATTTTCATTTGGGTAAATTTACACCAACTAAAGGGCTGTTCCAGCATCTGAACGAGTTGAATATTGTGGTGCTTAGGAGTTGTACAAAGCCCTCAGTGGCTCCTGTGCCTCAGAAGCAAACAATGCAAGAGGACCAGATGCAGGGCAGTGGGTTCAGTAGCTCCCTGCCATATGTTGAACATGCAGTACCAGGGCATGGAGAGTTGTGCAACCAGTGCTTGAGCCTTTTGAGGGATGTTACCAAGCTGGTGCTCAGCCCAGGCTTGGCAGCTAGCTCCCTACAACTTGCTGGACACTAAGCTGAGTTCTCCTGGGGTAGGAATCCAACAGAAAAAGCAGGCTTTGCTCTTCCCAGGCTTTTCTGTTCTGATCTTAATAAAACCCTCCTTGATTAACGACCAATGTGATAGCTGTGTAAGAAAAAGACCTCAGGTTTCTGAGGGGGTTTTAAGAGCTTTAGACATGGCTTTTTCCTCTCCTTAGTGCTCATAGTGTCATGTGCTTCATCTTCTTAGGTGAAGTAGTTCTTAGCAAGGGGAGAGCAGTGAGAAACTCTGCCTCTCCATAAACCCAAGCACTAGCATTTCTAAGTGTGTTCAATTTAGCTGAAATGAACCCTGACTCGAGAGGCAGTGGCCTCTCAGGTAGGAATGACATGACTTTTGCTGACATTTTCTAGCTGATTAATCATTTATGGAGTTTTAATAGCCAGCCCTTGTTCCCAGCTTTGCTGGACCCCGCGAAAAGCAGAATCAGAACTGACCGGTGAAGTTCAGGGGAGCGCAAAAGCCTTCAGAGAGTTTCAGCCCAAGAAGATGACGGAAGCGTGCTGCCCGGCACAGCAGGCTCAAAGTCAGTGTGAATGAAGGCGAGCTCCCTCCTAGCAGTCACAGAGAGCCAAAGTATTGCAGAAGCAGCCCATTCAGCGGCACACCGAGGAGAAACGCCTCCTCATCCAGAAAGTGCCGGTCCCAATAGCAGTGCTCTGACCGGCTGTGGGTATCGTCTCCTCACGTCACGCCCCCAGGCAGGACGGCGGGGCAGCGACCAGCCGCCTGCCCAGCGATATTTGCCGCGGGGGATGCGCTTCCCGCAGGCGACGGCAAGTTCCCCGCCCGCCTTCCTGACCGGGGCGGGAGGTCCGCGGGGGAGAAGCGGGCAGCCCCCTGAGCCCGGCTCGGCCTCCCCGCGCCTGCCGCCGGCGGCAGCTGAAAGCGCAGGAGAGGGTGGCTCTGCGCGTTCCTCCCGAGCGGCTGCCGCGGAGCCTCCCCAGCCCGCCCGGCCGCTCCCCGCGGGGCGGCAGCGGGAGCACGAGAGGTGCGGATAGCCGGGAGGCGCTGAGGAGAGGGACACTTCAGCTCCAGCCCCGCCGAGCACCTCGCGGCGTGGAGTGGCTGCAGGCGCGCCCGGGCTGAGCTCCGCCCCGCAGGCGGTGAGCGCACAGCGAGTGCCGTGGGACGGCGTGGCGGCCCGGGGCTGCGGGTCCCCGCTCCGCCAGCGGCCCCGGGCTGGCCCTGCCCTGCCCTGCCCTTGCCCAGCCCCGGGATGCGCTGCGCTGCGCTGCGCTGCCCTGCGCTGCGCTGCCTACCCGCGGCGGGCTCCTGCCTTCCCCTGGCGTGGCAGGCAATGTGCCGCGGGCGCCGTCGAGCAGCTTTGACGTCTTGATCCTCTCCGAGAACTTAACAGGATCGCAAAGCCCCGCGAGCAGCTTTTGCCGGTGAAGCCGGGTTTAGGCTCGCGGGCTCGGGCCGTAATCCGCCGGCGCCGAGCGGAGGGGACGACCGCGGCGGGCCCTGCCCTGCCCTGCCCTGCCCCGCCGCCCCCGCCGGGCCGGGCCGGGCCGGGCTGCGCTGCGCTGCGCTGCGCTGTGCTGCGCTGTGCTGTGCTGCGCTGCGCTGCCGCGGCTGCCCGGCGCCGCGGGCTGGCGACGGCGACGGCGTCCTGACCGCAGCCGCGGCTGGGGAGGGCAGCGCAGCTCGGCGGTGTCGCCGAAAGGATAACGGCTGCGGAGCGCCTGCGTTCGGACGGAGTCTGAACTCGGGAAAGCCTGGAGAGGTGAGTCTGGAAGAGGAGGCGACAGGCGTCCGCCCTGTCGGCTGTGCCCGTGAGAGCGAGATTGTGTCCTGCGTCTGACTCCAGTTCTAAACCTTAAAAGCCTGAAACGGAGGCGTAACTTGCACGCTGTTTGTTTGTTTGGTTCCTTTTTTTTTAAAAAAAAAAAAAAAAGAAAAAATATTGATTTGATTTGATTAATTAACATCGCGATCCGTGTGTCCACAATTAAATGGGATTCGGGACACAAATCCCTACAGAAGTGGGGTCGAGGGAGATTACCCCACTCCTGTTGACGAAGGCTCAGCATTACCAGTTTGATAGTTTGATCCACACGTCTCTGTCTTCTTTCTCTGCTGCCCGGTGCCTGTGATAAACACGTGAGGTTGTCAAACCTTATAGAAAGAAAATGTTAGCAAATGCTTCCAAGGCAGTGAAAGGAAGTCAGTTTTCCTGAGACTCCTGCTGTTCCTGCAAAGTTGACCTTGTTTTTAGCAACGTGACGTCTTTTGCAAAACTTGTGTAGTATAAACCAGTCTATAGTGTGCCTAAGAATATGCAAGACACAATAATGTCTGTAATCAGTGCTTTTCTCTGGTGCACGGTCCACTCACTTGCTAAGGGGAAACAAAAACTCCCAAATTAAAACAAGGAAAGGTTGAACTTTACTTTAGATCTCTGAGGAAATGATGTGAAATGTAAGCGTTGGTACTGGTTAACAGTGGACACTTCTGACTTTTGTTTTTCAGATTCAGAGTAGTTACATTCAAAGCAAGTAGTAAGAGGATTGCTGTGTTTAATAACGGTTCTTTCCATTGTTACAGACGAGTAAATTATAGTTTCAGATGTTACGGTCTTTGAAATAGCATGACTTTGCTTTCAGTTGTCACAGCTGGGTTTTTTTCCCCGCTGACATTTTCGATGTAATTTTCCTTGCGTGTGCTTGCTGAAACCATCTGATTAGAAAAATACATGGTGCAGATGATAATGGGATTGTCAGAATGTGTAATCAGCAAGGGTAGTCATGGTAAGGAAGCAGCAAACAACTTGAGGGAAGAGCACATCGGGTTTAAAAAATGCTACACCACCCTTCCATGTCAGTATCTCTCAGCTTTGCCTTCTCGTATACTCCTGCACGTCCTGACCTTTGTCATCCAATTTGCACCCAAGCCCTGTCATTTGGGTTCAGCACTGTTATCCCGCAGCCTTCTCTACGTTGCCATCTCTTTTCATTAGCATCTCTTAAATCCTCTTCGGTCGAATGGCTTGTTTACTGCATGTGAAACGTGACACAAATTACCTCTCATGTTTTCCTACTCTAGCAAAGCGATGTGCCTGTCGTACTTTACATAAAGTAGGGTATGCAGGGAGTGAATTTGAATGGGTAACATTCACTTATATGCACATGCACACAAGGAAACATATATATATATATACAGTATAGACACTAATTCAGAAGTGTAAAGCTGCTGTGTTTTAGCTGTATTCATGCCCTTGTGTTCACTTTTTAGAGTTCCCTTGACAAATGAGTGCACTGACAGAGATGCTGGCAGAACTGCTGAATTTTAGACAGTGGTTCCAGAAGCCTTGCACAGAGCTTATTAGCTGTATAGAAACGTGGGTACCTGCATCCTGTTAGCCCATGCTAGCAACAGAAATAACACAATGGGACTGGGTTGTCCAGTCCACTGTAATTTGTAATTTACTGTGGTTTAAGTTATGATGTACAATACACACAGCTAGTTTCCCCTGAACAGCTTCCTGTCTGAAGAACGATGCATTTGTATAAACTGGTCTGCAAAAGATGTGGTAAGTTTAAAAATCTGAACTGTATTACTAATAATCCACAGATCCAGAAGAGAAACTCAGTCCAAATAATGAAATTTGTTTAAAAGGTTATTCCGCTTCTACAAGGTGCTCAACCATCAGACGGATGAAGGATAATCATATGCATTTAATTCTAAAGCTATGAATTATACATACACGAGTTCACAGAGTTGTGTGATGTATATGCACATCCTGGAGTGCCAGTGAGAGGCAGAGTATTTGTTTGACAGATCTTTAGTACTGAGGTTACTAGGCTATGCATATGAATGATGTGCACTTTCTGTGCCCACAGACTATGGCAAAAGCAATATGATATAGCAGAAAGTGATACAATTTGAAAAGTGTACTTTAAATAGAGGTCATAGGATTTATGTATGACGTATGGTTTAAACTGTTAGGCATAGTGACCAGTTCTGGGCTCCTCAGCTCAAGAGGGACAGAGAACTTCTGGAGAGAGTCCAGTGCAGGGCCACCGAGATGATCAGGGGACTGGAACATCTTTCTTACAAGGAAAGGCTGCGGGAACTGTGGCTGCTGAGTCTGGAGAAGAGGAGACTGAGGGGAGACCTTATTAACATTTACAAATATCTAAAGGATGGGTGTCAGGAGGTTAGAGCATCCCTTTTTTCTGTGGTAGCTAGCAACAGGACAAGGGGTAATGGGATGAAGCTGGAACACAAAAAGTTCCACTTAAATATAAGAAAAAACTGTTTTACTGTGAGGCTGAGGGAGCCCTGGCAAAGGCTGCCCAGAGGGGTTGTGGAGTTTCCTTCCTTGGAGGTCTTCAAGACCCGCCTGGACATCTTCCTACGTGACCTGATCTAGGTGAACCTGCTTCTGCAAGGGGTTTGGACTAGATGATCTCTAAAGGTCCCTTCCAACCCCACCATTCTATGATTCTATGAGGTAAAGGTGGTGTTACTGTTTTTGCATCCCCTTGGGCTTGATCCAGTACCCTTTATCCAAAGCTCATTTCCATGAGCATGTGCCAAGGTTAAATCTGCAGGTTAATTTATTTACAAATCTCCAAATCTTTGAGGGGGAAAAAAGTGATACCTTGACTTCAAATCACACAGTCCCTTAAAGAGCCAGCATCCGTTCTTGGAAATCCACTTGTTGCCTGTACTGGCCGACACATTGGAACTGCGGGCTGTCACACGTAACGTACGAGCGATACAAAACGTACAGCTGAACTACAGCTCTTACGAAGTCATGTAACAAGGATCATGTAGGTGGAGGTCAAATCCCAAAATAAATCCCAAAGTCTTACCAGGGTTGAACCTGAGAGGCTCCGTGAGGATTTGGAGTGTGTCTTAACTAAAATGATGTAAGTGATCCTATGCAGATTATCACTGCCTCCATAGCAATAAGTAAAATGTTGTTGAAAGCCTCAAGAGCAACAGTGTATTCAGCAACTCCACAAATACTTAAGGTCCAATATGCATGAAATTGTATGTAAAGTCTCTTTTTACTTTGCAACAGTGATACATGTATCATCTTGAAAAGCTTTGAATTCTGCCATATTTTCTGTCTGTAGTCCTTTTAATCTAAATAAATAAGATTTAAGAAGCCGTCATTGCTTGATAAACAACTTCGTTTGCTTTGTATCAAAAGTATTAACATTTGTTTGGTTAATGATGTTGAATTAAGTTAGGATTAGTTAATGTACTCTGCCCAAAAGGGGAACTGCTAGAGTAGCCAAAATGTGAATTATCAATGCTCTTGATAGGGAGACTGTAGTAACCCAGACTTGTTTCACAGACGTTAATATTTATAAGTATATAAATGGTGGATGTCAGGAGGTTGGGGTGTCCCTTTTTTCTGTTGTATCTAGCAACAGGACAAGGGGTAATGGGATGAAGCTGGAACACAAAAATTTCCATTAAACATAAGAAAAACATAAGAAGAAACTATTTTACTGTTCAGGTGAGGGAGCCCTGGCACAAGCTGCCCAGGGAGGGTGTGGAGTTTACTTCCTTGCAGGTCTTCAAGACCCACCTAGACATGTTCCTATGTGACCTGATCTAGGTGGACCTGCTTCTGTTGGGGGTTGGACTAGATGATCTCTAAAGGTCCCTTCCAACCCTACCGTTCTATGTTTGACAGGCCTCACAGTTCATGTTGGTGGCTTAGCTGATAGCCAGCAACTTCCTAATTTTGGTATAATTTGCAATATTTTAATGTGTGCCAATGTGTTAGGCTCTTTTTTTGCTACTGAGCATGTGCAAAATTGCCAGAAACCCAGACCAGCTGCTCAGGGGCCTTGACTGTGTCTAGACAACAATGTGTACTGAAAAATACGTGTTCGTTATGCTGCTCTGGTATGTGTTCTTAGAGCACTGCCAACCTGTGAGTGAGTGTATCCCATAATCTGTTGGTAGGAGGCTCCAGAGAATGGGGGCAAAACAATTTTGGCTTGCTTAATTTGAGGCAGACTTGAAAAGTTTCTGATTTTGGATGTGCAGCGTTGTGCAATTTGCTGCAAACAGGTGAATAGACTTGAGAAAGATGAGGAGTTAAGACTGTGAACTGTGTACCACCTCCTTTTGGCCCGAAGTGAGGCTGTTTTTAGCCCAGTTATTTTCAGCCTCCTGTATTAGCTTCAGTCATTTCATACTGGCTAGCATATGTACCTTCTCTCTCAGTGCCTTATTCCTGGGTACGTGGTTTTCTGCCTGTATTCTGTAAGAAATCCACTGGATGGTACAGCTCCTAAAATTGAGACCCTGCAGCCTTCATACCTCTAGTTTGAAGTCTTTAGTGTTATAAAGAGATAAGTAGCAGCTTATTTTCAAAATGAGGAAATGCTGATGTGAATCTGGAGTTTTTGTATGTTACTTGGACATGTATTTGCTGTCAAACAACTGTCTGTCTTGATACAGCAGGGTTTTTTTTAGTACCAATCAGTGCACATAAAATAGTTTGACATGAAACATCAGTTGCTGTTGCAGCCAAAAGGAAGAGAAGAGTACTTGTGTGATTTGCATTTGGAGTAGGCAGGGAAAGTTTTCAGTAATGTATATTTTGTTGTGTTTTTAGTAGGATGTGAGCCCTTTCTCATTTAGCTGTAGTTTCAGGCTCCATGATTTATGCACTGAAAAGCAATATTCTTCGAGTGTGGAATTTTTATTTGTCTCTTAGTACGATTGTTAGCAACAAAAGAAATAATGAGGAAGCATGTTAAAACCCTGCTTAAGTCATTGGTAAAGATGGCAATCTTTCAAGACCTAGGATTGCTTCAGATAAGTTTTGGTTTGCTGTCTGACACTGGAAAATTCTTTGACCCAAGGCAGTTTTTGTTTTCCATAGTTTGATGGAGCACTGGAACGAGCTGCTCAGACGAGTGGTGGAGTCTCCTTCTCTGGGGACATTCAAAACCCACCTGGATGAGTTCCTGTGTGACCTACTCTAGGTGGTCCTGCTCTGGCAGGGGTTCCAACCCTTAAGATTCTGTGACTCTGTGTGCTTAAAGATAAGTCACCGAGTTCTGGAAAATAAAGTTACAAGGATACTTTAAGGATCCAGTTCTCCAATTTGTTTGCCTAAAACTAGGTAACTAGATTCATGCTCAGAGGGCTATCTATGTGTCTGCCCATCACTCTCTTTAAATCACTTGCGAGCTAAATGCCTGTTTAAGTGTCCGACATGGATTTTTCAGACATGTCAGACTTAGGTAATCAAGTTTTACCCTCAGTGTAATGACCTGCTTTAAATATTCAGAGAGAGTAGAGAATGCACTTCTGAGATAACATATATTTTATAAAAGGCAGATAACTACATGCATTGGGTGCAGGTGCCCAAGTGCTGACTAGGGAGTTGCAGGGGCCTCTGCAAGAAGAGGCCAGGGGCTGCCTTTGCCAATGTGGCTGCTTCCAGGTAGCTCCAACAGAGCTCCCACAAGGCATGGCTGAGTCCTGCAGCCAAGGTGATGGTGCCTCAAGGAAAAGACATTTAAGAAAGGGTAAAGTGCTGCACACGCAGTGTGTGTAGGGGGGGAAGTGTGAGAAATAGCTCTGTCGACGCTGGCATCAGAAAAGGATGGGTTATTGCAGGTGCTGGAGCAGAGATTCCCCTGCAGCCCATGGAGAAGACCAAGCTGTAGCTGTACCCACTGTGGGGGTATCCCATGATAGAGCAAGTAGCTATTTCCTGAAGGAAACTGCATCCAGTGGAGGAAAGACCATGCAGGAGCAGGTTCTCCTGACAAGAACTGTGGCCCGTGAAGGACCTACACTGAAGCAGATATATCCTGAAGGACTGCAGCCCATGGCGTGGGCCCACAGTGCAGCAGTCGATGAAGGACTGCAGCTTATGGACAGGACCCGTGCTGGAGCAGGGAACAGTGTGAGGAGGAAGAGGGAATAGAGAGGAAGATTTATGACCTGACAACAACCCTCTGTTCCCTACACTCTGTGCTGTTATGTGCGTTGGAGGAGGTGTAAGCATTGGGAATGTAGGATGAAGTCGAATCTGAGGGGAGGAAAAAGAGGGAGGAGGTGGTTTTGTCTTTGTTTTTCACTGTCCAACTCTATTAAATTAATTTTTCCACTTTGAGTCTTTTTTGCCTGTGATTGATAACTGGGTAAATGATCCTCCTTTTCTCGACCCATGAGTTTTCTCATCTTACTTTCTCCCACTGGACTGCTGAGGAGGGGGAGTGAGGGAACAGCTCAGCCAAGGTCCCACCACACCATTGAAACAATTATGTTTTTAAATACAAAGCTGCACTCTATTCAGTTCTTAAAATTGTCCATCTTTTAGTGTCAGTTTTGGGACTGCAGATCCCAGCTAGCTGGAGCTGTCTCTCTGCGGCCCTGCCAAAAGATGTTTGCAGAATCTCACATCTCTGCAGCATTTTCCCAAAGGCTCTACAATTGTTTTAAGCTGCTCCCTCGTCAGCCACTTGCCAGATTTTGGATCCAATTTTGAAGTGCCGATCTCCTTCCTAGACCATTAAACATGTTTATCATTAGCAATCTCGGAGGCCTAGAAAGGACAAATATTTCTCCTTTACCCTATAGCCAGTAATTTGTCAGAATTTTATGTGCATCATGCAGGGACAAGCCACAGTGCTTCAGGAGACCTCACCACCTGTGCTGTTCCCAAATCATGGTGTTGTTTTGTCTTTTCTAGTCCCGTGCTCTGTCTCTCTCTACCAGAGCTGGGTATGCGTGGCACAATTCATTGCTTAGTAGTAGGGTTGTATTTCTGTCAATTTTTTCACTTCTTCTCTCCTCCAGTCTATTACAGAATAAGAGTTCAGGCCACACTCTATATTGAATTTGGATTTTACAGCTGCAGTACTGTAAGGGCTCTGAAATGAGCTCAAATTTTGCTTACATGGTTTTATTTTGTAGCTTCTGGTTCTTTGCTTTTCTAGAGTAGGCAAGCCCCATTTTTCCCTTTCCTATGCCTTTAATTGTTCTTGCCAAGTTTTTATTCTGCAATATCTTTCTGTTTAAGAGAAGGACTAATAGTGTTCCAGATGAGTCTGCACTGTTGTTTCATGAAGCAGTTTTAGTGTCCTTTGCATCATTTAACACTCTCCATGTATGCTTCATTAGTTACTGTGTCAGCAAGCCTGCACTGCACTGAGAAGGGCATTACACTGAGCTCTGTACATATATACTGTACGTATATAGTGTTCAGATTCTCTTTCTGAGAACATATGGTTAATTTGGAAGTAAGGCAGTAGTTTTTACATGCCTTTCACCTGTAATTCATTGATAACTATTCTTACATTGCATGCCACTTGCTGTCAAATTGGGAAATTGATCTAGTTGTTGTGGGTTACCCTGAAGTTCCTTGCATTCCTCATTTCTCCTGCCCACAGTACTTCTTGCCATCCTGAAATGGTCTTGTCTCACCGCTCCTTCTTTTTGTCAGCATCATTAATGGGAGATTTTCCTATGGAACCCTGAGAAATATTGTTCTTGAACTTTTGTGGGTGACTATTTAATCCTATTCTTTCTTTTTCTCTTCTAAGAAGCTACTTTCTGTTACAAAATGGTGTTTGACTTCAAATCCTGTGACTCGTTTCTTTTCTGGCATAACTTTTGGAAGTCTAAATGAGGTATACAACCATTTCCTTTAGTCAGTGCTCTGCTGGTGTAGTCAAACCATTCCAGGAGATTTGGAATATCTTATTATAGTAGTAGTGTCTAGTTCCAGACTAGTAATATCTAGTTTCTGGAGATTAGCAACATCTGGAGAAGCCTTTTTGATTTAAGTTTAAAGAAATACTGCACTTAATGTTTTTTAAAACAAACTTTCAGGAACTGATGCAGCAATGACAGACCTGGAATTCCATATGTCATACCTACAGCATTTGAAATCTAGAAGGTCATTGTTCATTACACTCCAGGTTCAGAAGCAGAGAAAATATATAATGATTTGTTAGCAGGAAACATGCTGCTCTGGTTTTATAAGAAGCAGCTGTGATGCCCTGGCTACTGCCTTGTAGCCTCCTGTTGTAACTTCAAGTCTTGGAACCTAGGCAGAGAGACAGAATGAAAGTTGTGGGCTACTTCTGCAGATTTTGGTAAGCTCAACTTTGAAAAAAATCAGTAACAACAAAGGAAAAATACATTTTCTTCTTATTTTGAATTAAGCTTAAATTCATATATGAGAAATGGGAGTTACTTTAATACTCATTGCTATGGTAAAATAAATCTTCTAATCACCAGAGCACTATTCCATGCCATCTATCTAATTCCATGTTATAAAAGTATGTAGTAGAAATAGTGATTCTAGCTAAATACGATTTATGAAGTTTCCTAGAGATTTTCGGCATCATACCTATTTTGAAACCTATTTATTTTACTGGTTAGTTTATCAGTAACAATGGTTGTATCTCCAAGACTGACTGATTTAAAAATAAACATTCATGGATGTTTGTAATGGACATACATTAACATGGACATAAACAAATTGTCAGATGGTTTTTGAACAGGTGAAATTGGCAGAATTACTAATGGCAAACACTGATCAGATTTTCAGGTGTTAAATGATGCTCAAGGGCCGTTTCTNATATATATATATAAATATAAAAAGTTGTATATAATTCCCTGTAGTTGTTTGGGAGTTGAGTGAAGGGTAAGTCTGATATGTGGTTTTAAAGAAATTGGAGGCATATCATAAACCTTATAATGATTTGTCAGCTTTACTTCAGGACTGATTCAGGGAAGAATGTCACTGACCAAATGCTGTATGGTCAGTGAGACAGAGGATTACAGGTGAAAAAGGGACAGTAGATGGTCTGAGGTAGCTGAATGATCACAGGAGAATTTCAGTCTGGTTGTATCTCAAACAAAAATGGAGTTTCAAAACATTAACAAAAAAATTGAAATGCAAAGCTTTCACTTAAAGTCTTTCAGTCTTTCATTTTTAAGACAATTTGAGTCTTAAAACCTGTTGTGCAGGTGATAAATGTGATATGAATTTGGTTAAGGCATTGAAGGCCACATCTGGAGGGGAATTTAGGTCAATTTCCTAAATCTTAACTGGGAGCTGGACGGAACAGAACTTGTCTTGGAACATATACTAATATGTTTAGTGCAGAGTTTAGATAATACAGAACGGCATATATTAAGCTGAAGGATACATTTCATTAATTATCTACTTGGTTAATATGCATTTTCAGAATAAAAGACTGAGTCATAAAACAGATAAAATTAGCATGAGGAGATCGACTTGAAGTGTATTACCTTCCATTTTTTGGTTGGCTTTCTAACTGTAACCTTCTTTTAATGAGATTTTAAATGCAATTTCATTATGGATAATAGATATGACAGTGTAGACATTCAGAGAGCCCAGAGATTGAAAAGGATATAGTGTAATGTAGCCTTTTGCTTTACTTGCAATGAATTTTCTTTGTTACCTTTTCACTATCACTTTTTTTTATGTCTAGTATAGATAACTCAAGAAACAGGTACCATATCTTGTGTTTAAATATCACTGGCTATTTTTCAAATGGCTGAATTTGCTTTTTGCTGTTCCATTGTTTTAATAAATCATAATTTTTAACTACTGAGCTTTTCTTTTGCAGTCTTCACAAAAGATTTTTTTCTCCTCTTTCAGCTCTCATTTAGATGTTGATATGTAAAGCAAAATGGCAAAAATCAACACCCAGCACTCCTACCCTGCTATGCACAGACTATCTGTCAGAACTGCTGATGAAGATATTGAAAGGATTGAAAATGGCTATATCAGGTAATACATTCCTTTCATTACAGACAAGAGGACAGATTGCTACTGAATTTGTGACACTTCTCTAGATTTGCATTATGGGAGTGTTATATCTTGATATTGTTTATCCAGTGCACTCAAGCTGACTTAACAATGTATATTCAAATTACAAAAGACACAGCAAAATGAAGATTGTCATGGCTTGAAGTTTTGGAACCAGGATCTGTGTTACCTCAAGAGTAAAGCCCATTTTCACACCAGTGGGAATTATACCAATGTTTCTCAAGCCACTGTGCAGATATCATGGTCTGTGGTGCCCACAGAGTCTGTAGGATTTGGAGAAAAAAAGGATCCTCACAGTACCATGCAGTGAAAAGCCTCAGGAAGGCTTTTGGTTTTGGTTTTTTTTTTTAATTAGCCTTTTCAAATTGCTTAGTTCCTGTCACAAGGAACATTTGTATAAAGAATGGCAACATCTTGTATGATGTCTCCCTAAGGTGGAACTGTAACAGTTTCTTTATGTTCACATTTCTCTGTTTTGATAGTTTTAAAGTGGCTGTTTAAAATGTGCCAGTGAGTTTATGTTTACATTTTACACAGTACCAGTCATTTTTTGACTATGGGCAAACCCTGTTGCACCTGCAGGAAAGTGTCTGTTGGTCCACAGCACCTGTACAGGTGGGCAGGTTTGTTGAGCAGTGAAGCTGGTGAAGGGTCTGAAGAACAAATTTTACGGGGACCATCTGAGGGAACTGGCATTGTTTAGTCTAGGGTTGTAGTGAAGTGGAGATTGCACTCTTCTTCCCAGTAATGAATGATAGGACAAGAGGAAATGGCCTCCATTTGCCTCAGGGAAGGTTTAGATTGGATGTTAGGAAGAACTTTTTCACTGAGAGGGTTGTTAAACACTGGCACAGGCTGCCCAAGGAGGTGGTGGAGTCATCGACCCTGGAGATGCGTAGATGCATAGATCAGGTATGCATAAAAGATATGATATGAGGTATGATAAAAGATGCATAGATGAAGTGCTGAGGGACATGGTTTAATGCTGGGCCTGGCAGTGTGAGGTTAGTGGTTGGACTTTATGATCTTAAAGGTCTGTTCCAACTGTAATGATTCTATGTTTCTACAGACTGGAAAAAATATTCTCCTTTTGAGTTGTTACAGTCAGCCACCTCCATGTGTGGACCTTGTCAGACTGTCTTTTGCTGTTCAAATGTGTATCCAGACTAGAGCACTCAAAATCCTGCTGGGCTGATAGGGCTGCCTGCATTAGGACAATTTCAGATTGCACACTCCTGGCATCTAGTAAGTGTGCAATCCCTGCCCTCTTTGAATTGCTCCTTTATTTTTTTTCTTTCTTTCTTTCGTTCTTTCTTTCGTTCTTTCCTCTTTACTTATGTGATACTTTCAGTTGTGTGGGTGTACCTCCACTAGTGAAAGTGGAGCTGCTTTTATTCTGCACGGGAATGGCTTGCTTGACTTAGTTACACTACCCCACAGTCTCCTTAGGGAGATTTGCAAGAGCTGAGTCCCTTTGTCTCCATTTACAGTGATATGTCAGAAACAGGGAAAACTGTTAAAAACGTGCCACTTCTTTTTTTAAATGTCCTTTTCATAGAGGGTGTCAGTGATTGCCACTTCATAGAATTGAATTTCTGGCAAGAATGTGAGAGTGTAGTTATAAAGGTTTAAATGTAGAATTAAATCACTGCAGGCATCTGCAGTTTCAGAGACAATGACTTGCTTATGGCAGAGGGACTGAAATATGAATTGCACTTTATCATGATGATGACGGTCTTCAAGAGCCATTCATTTAAAAGCAAGTTTGCTGTTATCAGCACTAGTTACAGGAGTTTGTAGATGAGTAAAAAAGATACCATCTCATTCTGTAAAAGAGATCTCACACTTGAGGTTTTTGGATTGCTGAAGTGATAGCTACTAAGCATATGAAATGCTTTTGTAATACCACTGGTAGAATTCTGATACACATTGTTTTAGTTCAGATTTGTTTTAAATTGCATCTGAAACAAAAGACAGATTTTAGCTCTTTGATGTCTTATAGCAAAATGCACAACAACAGACATAATAAAAAACCTCAGGTTTTCTAGAATACTGGCATTTCTCCTTTGCCTTTGTCTTCCTCTAACTCCTGTTGGCTGTGGCTCAACAAAGCAATTAAGCACATTACTTAGTTCTCCTTAAAGCCAGTGGGTGTTAAATTTGTACTTAATACTAAGGATACGTTGAAGAGCTGTTCTGTAGAATGAGATGTTGTCAAGGAAAAGCATTCACTGAAACAACAGAAAGCTCTTGGTGGTCTTTTACACTGTCATGCTCAGATGTGCTGCAGCAGGTGATTCATGTGCCCCTATTCTTACAGTGTAGTTAGTTCGTTTTGTTAAAAAAAGAATCAACAAAACAAAACAAATGATTCTTCATTTTTAAAATCCAGCCTCTGCATAGAAACATGTCAAATAGGATAGGCAGCACGTTAGCTTCTGGACATAGGATGGCTATGGAAAAGTTGGAAGTTGGATTCAGCTGTGCCTTGTAGACATTTGGTTTTCAGTGTCTTTATGTGAGCAGGTGCTGAAGTTCCCGCTGTCATGAATGGACATGTGGTCAGTACTGAGTCAGTGATGCCTAGGGAATTGCTCAGCTTACGCTGAAGATTCTTCTTCTTACCCTGAATAGTTCTTCAGGCTTGTTTGGCCGTGTCATTGAGAGGTATTTTGTTGTCTTAAAATAGGTATCTAAAGCTATTTGAAATACCATAGAGTATCTGAAGCATTTAGCTGCAGCTAGTGGATAACAGGTGAGACCTTTGCCCTCTGGAGAGGTCAGATGAAGTATTTTGAGGTATTTCAAGTGATACTTGAGTCCTTCCTATATTGAAGCAGCTGAATCAAGCTCATAGAGGTGGCAGTTGACTGTAATGGGAACTTAGATACTCAACTGATATTAGAAACGCCAGTTCAGGTCACTGACAAATCTTGCCCTTGAAAGCTGCCCCATAGTCATTGCTCAATAGGACTTCAGCAATTCCTGTGTAACTAATCAGAACTTCAAAACAATTACTACTAAGTGAAAAATATGGATTATTTGCCTGTATTTTAGGTGAAAATTATCGTCTGGGGTTTGCTCGAAGATCTTTGTGCCAATTAAGAGCCAAGTCAAGGGACCGATGCTACTATCCTTCCCAGAGCTTACTCCCCTAGATAACTTGAAGATATCTTGCCTCTAAGATATGTAGTGACATTGCTACCCCTAGGGAAATAAGGTATTTTTCAGCAAGGAAGCACAATTATCTGCTGACGTTTCTGCTTTGTAATCTGCTCTCTCATTTTTGGCACACTGTGTATTCTCCTCTTGTGTTGATTCCAGACCATGTAACACCCTTGGATAGTTAATGGCAGTGGTTAGTGTTTTGCTGCAGATACCTTACAGAGAAACTCTGTAAGAGAGTTTGACTCCATCTGTGTAAAACTAAAGAAAAAACTATGCCATGTGCATTGATGGTGTTATGTCAAAAGCTTCATCTGTAGCTGTCCCTCTGCATCAACGTAAAACCATCTGACAAATAAGGCCTCTTGTGTTATCTGACAGGGTTAAGGAAAGTTGGGAATGAGGATATGAGTTTTATAATAGGGAATTACATTAATGGAAGG
>WBNH01000484.1:9460-53451 GCA_013401255.1 Urocolius indicus | reverse complement strand
CTCAACAAAGCAATTAAGCACATTACTTAGTTCTCCTTAAAGCCAGTGGGTGTTAAATTTGTACTTAATACTAAGGATACGTTGAAGAGCTGTTCTGTAGAATGAGATGTTGTCAAGGAAAAGCATTCACTGAAACAACAGAAAGCTCTTGGTGGTCTTTTACACTGTCATGCTCAGATGTGCTGCAGCAGGTGATTCATGTGCCCCTATTCTTACAGTGTAGTTAGTTCGTTTTGTTAAAAAAAGAATCAACAAAACAAAACAAATGATTCTTCATTTTTAAAATCCAGCCTCTGCATAGAAACATGTCAAATAGGATAGGCAGCACGTTAGCTTCTGGACATAGGATGGCTATGGAAAAGTTGGAAGTTGGATTCAGCTGTGCCTTGTAGACATTTGGATTTCAGTGTCTTTATGTGAGCAGGTGCTGAAGTTCCCGCTGTCATGAATGGACATGTGGTCAGTACTGAGTCAGTGATGCCTAGGGAATTGCTCAGCTTACGCTGAAGATTCTTCTTCTTACCCTGAATAGTTCTTCAGGCTTGTTTGGCCGTGTCATTGAGAGGTATTTTGTTGTCTTAAAATAGGTATCTAAAGCTATTTGAAATACCATAGAGTATCTGAAGCATTTAGCTGCAGCTAGTGGATAACAGGTGAGACCTTTGCCCTCTGGAGAGGTCAGATGAAGTATTTTGAGGTATTTCAAGTGATACTTGAGTCCTTCCTATATTGAAGCAGCTGAATCAAGCTCATAGAGGTGGCAGTTGACTGTAATGGGAACTTAGATACTCAACTGATATTAGAAACGCCAGTTCAGGTCACTGACAAATCTTGCCCTTGAAAGCTGCCCCATAGTCATTGCTCAATAGGACTTCAGCAATTCCTGTGTAACTAATCAGAACTTCAAAACAATTACTACTAAGTGAAAAATATGGATTATTTGCCTGTATTTTAGGTGAAAATTATCGTCTGGGGTTTGCTCGAAGATCTTTGTGCCAATTAAGAGCCAAGTCAAGGGACCGATGCTACTATCCTTCCCAGAGCTTACTCCCCTAGATAACTTGAAGATATCTTGCCTCTAAGATATGTAGTGACATTGCTACCCCTAGGGAAATAAGGTATTTTTCAGCAAGGAAGCACAATTATCTGCTGACGTTTCTGCTTTGTAATCTGCTCTCTCATTTTTGGCACACTGTGTATTCTCCTCTTGTGTTGATTCCAGACCATGTAACACCCTTGGATAGTTAATGGCAGTGGTTAGTGTTTTGCTGCAGATACCTTACAGAGAAACTCTGTAAGAGAGTTTGACTCCATCTGTGTAAAACTAAAGAAAAAACTATGCCATGTGCATTGATGGTGTTATGTCAAAAGCTTCATCTGTAGCTGTCCCTCTGCATCAACGTAAAACCATCTGACAAATAAGGCCTCTTGTGTTATCTGACAGGGTTAAGGAAAGTTGGGAATGAGGATATGAGTTTTATAATAGGGAATTACATTAATGGAAGGAAGAGTTCATTTTAGATTTGTGTTTTCACTTGCATGAAAAATGTGATTGCTGTGTAACATTGGACAAGTGCATTTTTAAGAGTGAAGTCCTTTGTGTTGTCCTCTCCCTTTACTCTGCCCCGGTGAGGCGTCATCTGGAGTCCCGTGTCCGCTTCTGGGCTCCCCAGCTCAATTCTGGAGAGAGTCCAGCACAGGGCCACCAAGATGATCAGGGGACTGGAACATCTTCCTTATGAGGACAGGCTACAGGAACTGGGGCTGTTTAGTCTAGAGGAGACTGAGGGGGGATCTCATTAATACAAGTATTTAAAGTATGTATGTCAAGAGGATTGGGGGCACTTTTTTTTCTGTTGTCTCAAGTGACAGGAAAAGGTGTAATAGATGAAAGCTGAAACACAGTAAGTTCCGCTTTTTGGGTGGGGGTGGGGGGAGAGGGGTGAGGGAACCCTGGCACAGGCTGCCCGGGGAGGGTGTGGAGTCTCTTCTCTGGAGATGTTCAAAACCCATCTGGACAAGTTTCTGTGTGACCTGATCTAGGTGGACCTGCTTTAGCAGGGGGTTGGACTTGGATGGTCTCTAGAGGTCCAACCCCTACCATTCTGTGACTGTATTGTTTTCTGATCCTATTACAGATAGACACACATAAGCTGTATTTGTAAAAGTGAAATACAAGCATCATAGTACCATTTCCACAAAATGATTTTGATTTTCCTGAGTTGTCTACACATGTTACTGATAGGACTTTTTGTGGGAAGGTAACCTTGAATTTCTTTACAAATTGTTAGATTTGATTAACCGAGAGGAGGTGTGGTCACTGCAGCTGAGCCCAGGTTGTGACAATGATGCTGTCTTAAGAGAGTCATAGTTACCCCTTTAACATACTTAATGTACAGTCACTAAAAGCAGTTGAATTACTGCAACTTAGTGAGATACTCCTCATGAGTCACGGGTTGAACACAAACTTCTCATCCATGCAAATGTGAAATAAAAGACACAGGCTTAAGCCTGTGTGAAAGGCTTTGCAGTTCTGCAAAAAAGATTTTTTTCCCCACATCAGAACTGTGACACTTAAAGTCATTTTCTAAGAACTCTCCCTGTCTTCTTTTAGAAACACATTATCAGGACTCAATAACTGGTAAGAGCCTAGGAAGCAATATTAGAATTTATTGCTGTCATAAGATCACACATACTTTCCTCTAACACTCTCCCAGCATCGAGCTGACGAGACTTCTTGAGCTGAATGTGGGCTCTGGGTATTTGGTACTCCACGATGGATTTCTGTCCCATGAGTTTGTTCATTCTCCCCTAGAACCGAGATTAACTTTGGTATCTACAGTATTCTCAGCACTCACAACACAAACTGGGTTAGAAAAGTTTTTCAGTACTAAGCAGTGTGTATTGGTGTCTCTTTATTAGAAGAAGAGAACAGTTAACTAAGCTGAGAATTCTAAGACAGTTGGGATCTATCTTTTTGAGTGTGTTTCCTTGTGTAGAAAGAATAGTTTTAATTCTCTGTTTGTCAGTTTCTCAGCTGTGAGTACACACAAAATTGAGCTGCTAATTATCCTTTTGTGGGCATCCAAAATGCTGTTGCCAGTTCTTAGGAAGATACTGCAAGTATCATTGTAGTCAATGTTTTCCTGGCAATACAGATTAAGGGAATCATGGGAGAGTTGTCGTTTGCATTACAAAAGGAGGGGAGGCGGGGCGGGGAAATGATCCTTAATGGATGTGACAAAATCTTGTAAATGTGAATACTAAAGAGTGAAAAACACAGAGAAAATCCTAGGACTCATAACAAAAAAAATCCAGAGTGAGTGCTTGTAAAGTCCAGTTCCAGCGAGGTCAGTTTCAAAACTCCATTACTGAAAGATAAGGCTACAGTTCCGCCTGTTTTTCGCAAAGGCTGATTCTTTCAGTGCTAATAAGGAGTGTTACAATTATGGGAACTCAAGGGAGCTGGCAGACATTGCATGTAAGCTTAATGCTGTAATCATGATCTGAAGTTGTGTGCAACTGGGCTGTTTCAGCGGTTTCCACGTCTGGCAATAGCCTGAGATGCCTCATCTCATTGCTGCCAGAGCAACCCAGAGGATCAGCAACTTGTTTTCCTCTGCAGTAGGTGAAATTTCAGTGAGGAAGTCAATGTTATTAGGCCTGCAATTGTGCAGCTGGCAACAACAGGCTGGTGTGAGCACAGACATGGTGGTGCTCGGGACTGACTACTGTAAAATCACCATTCTCCCTTTCAGTGCAAGCAAGAGCAAAAGCAAAAAGAGATACATATTTGCTTTGAGTTGTAAATAGGAACCACAGCAGTGAAAATTGTTGTTCTAGGAGAACAACACTGAGAAAAGCAATGGGCAGTCACTTTAAAGCCTTCTGGGAATGAACTCTTGTGTAGAAGGAAAGCTGCTGATACCTTATTGGAGAGGGTGTTATGAGTAGAAAACATGCATACACAATTATGACTGTGTATCTGCACACCAGGAATCGGCTTCGGAGCTTGCTGGAATGGATGGCAGAGCCTCCACCGACTTTGTGTTGAAGCCTCCACTGACTTCTCATACTGGATGGCTCCAGAAAAGCAGCAATATAGGCTTAGCTTAATGCTTACCAAATATATACCTTATTATTAGGAAGAGGACAATTTGCTGCATTGTTTCCTGGTGTAATGGTGGAAAGGATCAGATGGGGAGAAGTCTGCTGGAGGCCATACGGAATTCTTTAATGAAAATGTTTGCTTTTTTGCAGAACCCATTCCCTGTGTGAGGATGCATCTTCAGAACTGCAGAGAGTCATTTCTGTGGAGGGAAGACATGTATCTGGCTCCCAGACGAGCTCATTCACAGGCAGGGGAGCGATGGCAAGGTAACGTGCTAACATATACTACTTCCAGTGTTAAATTTACCTTGTTGAAAGAGATTGATCATGATTTGGAGGCAAAGAACCAAAGGAAACAGATGAAGGCCAGCTGAGGAAAGTTGATAAAAAGTAACAGAAGCTGTTTTTGACCGTGATTCTGAACTCATTGCTTATTCATCGCTTACAAAAACCTTATAGAATCTTAGAGATACTTAATGAGATCACACAGATTAACATGAAAACAAAAAAGAAATGATTTTCACATGATCAGATCTTAAAATCTATGGAACACTGAGGAAATGCATCAAGGGAGGCCAGATGGTAATGTAAAGCATTTGTTTCTGGCTGATTGCTGATGCAATGTTTGATTTCTATCAAATAAGACATAATGACCATTCCCTTGTTGATAGATAACTCTGGCAAGGGAGGAGACAGGGGCTCTTGTGTTGGGAGTGCAGGAGTTTCTCTGTTTCTAGAATCCAGTTATGTTTCTAATGGATTGTGAGCCTTAGTCAGCAAAATTTGAGTAAACCATTTCACAGAATCACAGAATCTTAAGAGTTGGAAGGGGCCTCGAAAGATTGTCTAGTCCAACCCCGCTGCCAGAGCACGACCATCAGAGTAGGGTACACAGGAACTCACACAGGTGGGTTTTGAAGGTCTTCAGAGAAGGAGGCTCCACAACCCATCTGGGCAGCCTGTTCCAGTGCTCCATCACCCTCACGGTGAAGAAATTCTTCCTTGTATTTCTTTGGAACCTCTTGTGTTCCAGCTTATACCCATTGCCCCTTGTCCTATTATTGGACATCATTAAGAAGAGTCTGGCTCCATCCTCTTAACACTCACCATTTACATATTTGTAAACATTAATGAGGTCACCCCTCACATAAATTCTTGAAGTGGAACTTTGTTTATATTGTTCTTTACCTTTTATCAGGATAGTTTGAATTACCCATGTGTGTACAGATCTACAGCTACTTATGCTCTTAGATATACAAGGAAGGCTGTGATGAAAACATGAATGCTTAGCGATGTGAACATTACCGTAACATGCCCCTTGAATGCAAATTCCCAAGGATCCAAGACAACAGCGCTTGATGGACTTCACTGAGTGTCTTTCTTCGAGATATAAAAGACAAAAATGTGAAAATAATACAGCATGGCAGAAATCAGAAAATTGTATTTCTTTGTTCAAACAGAGAGGCTCTCAGCGTGATAAAATCTCTTTGCCCCTAAACTAATAAGTCTCATAAAAATGCTTTATTTTCTATGTAAGAAGATTAGTAGCTTTCAATACCCCTCCTTATGTGAAAGCAGAGCTCTGCTCAGGCAAAGAGAGCTCAATTTTATACAATGTTTTTTGAACAAGTGGAGGAATCTGTTAAATAATCTCAGACTTCTACATGAAGCTTTTCTTTTGTTTTGCCTTCTTGGTAGGCTTTGAATTCTCTTGTAAATTATTTATCTGATGCTATCTTGGAATAGCACAAAAGAAGTAGAAATAATACCCTTTAAAAATTTCTGATATGCAATATTATTCCTGCCAGTTTGTGTCCTTTATATTTCAGGGTAAGAGAACCTGGGAATGATCTCTGAGAAGGTGTAGTTAAAGCCCTTGAGAACTGCAATCAAGAGGCAGAAGTACTTTACCATGAGATTCAAATTGTTCAAATCATCCTCTTTGTGGATTCTGAGCATATGTGTAATATGAACCAATGCAGAGAATGTCAAGAGCTTTCCTTGGGTAGCCCAAGGCCTCTGTAAGAAGTTAAGCATTGTTCAGGATTTCATTATGCTGTTTTCGAGGCCACGTTTGGGAAATCTGACTTAACACTCAACTTGTCCAAACTAGAGTGCTGATAGGAAATAATACAATATATCGTGTAGGTAATAAATATAATAATTTCAGTAGATTTCAGTCTCTGTTATTTTCAGTTTTTGCAGAAACATGTTTCCTTTTGAACTGTGTATTCCATTTGACAGAAAACATCACAAGGATTTCTAATGTGAATAGTGGGTAGAGAAAAAAGATACATAATGAGATGGTGAGAAATTCATTACATTGTCGTGATTTTTTGCTTATTTCAGTGTCCTGCTAGAAATTCAGGATGACTACTATGCAGTAGTCAGGTTTCTGTGTCATATGCAGTTAATATGTCTCCAGACAGACCCTTTAAAATCACAGGGAAAGAGGCTGAATTCTTATCCTTCCTTCTTTCAAACTCCATGCTCCCTCACCAGCTATTCAGCATGTTTCCACTGTGTATAGCAGCCCTTGAGTGTGTGACCTTTGAGTATTTTGTATCTCCTAATTCTGTCAGTCCAGGATTCCTCCACTGTCACGTAATGTCAGGAGTTTGTCAAAAAGTCAACTACCCCACCTCAACTATTTTTTTTGCCCCTACTTGGCAAGAGTATTCCTCTTTTACTCCTGCAGTGCTGGTACAGTGGGAAAGGAGCTGGTGTGTGAGATGCTTTCCCGATCCGCTGCAAAAGGTGATACATGGTATTGTGGGAAGTGACTAGGTTCACACAGTTAATCCATCAAGTTTAATTTTGTGGCAGGTGGTGAAGTGGAGGAAAATTCTCCTGGGATGCTCTTTGTGGGGATGATATAAGCCACTTGATGTTCTTGTCTGCTTCAGTCAGTGTTGTATGTCTGTTCCCTGCAGGCTGTCGCGGTTTGTCGTATCCGTGAGGTCATGGGCCACAAGGCATTTGCACCATGAAGACCAAAGACCTGACTCTTTCCTAGAACGTATCCGAGGGCCAGAGCTCATAGAGGTGTCCAGTAGGCAAAGTAATATCCGCTCCCTTCTGGGGCGGCCTGGGGGAATAAACAGGTAAGAAGATGTGTTTAAATGAAGATGACTGAGGTTGTGGTATTTTCTTGGTGATTAGGCTGTGAGTTTTATTTTAAGAAGAGGCTAAGGAGCTTAGCATGGAAGATGAACAGAGTGTCTAATGCTGCCCAGGAATTTCACATTGTGGCTTTGAGCAGACTTTCCCCCTGTAACACACTGTGGCAAAGAATTGAAGTAAAGAATTTTGATCATGCTGCTTCAAGCAGAAGAGTTTCTCAGAACTGTAGTTTTATCATATGTTACCCACACAACTTGATGTTGCTGAACTCCTCTAATGAGGATGAATGTAATTTGTATTTTGGGAATTTAGGATGTTGCTAGTTGTGGCTTTTCAGGACCACATTATCTGCAAGTGTTAGGAGATTCCAAACAAGCAGTTGTGCGAAGTGTGGCAGTGCTTTGTTACCTTTTCTCAGGAGTTCTGCTGCTTACATTACAGAAGGCTGCCTTGGCTTATTAGCACATACTTAGTCTTTGGTACGGAAGGCAGGTTCAGTCTCACTTTAAAATGTATTTAATAAAACAGCAGAGGCTTGCAAGAGAAACCTTTATATGCTTACAGTCTTCTGACTTGATGAATGATTATTACATTATAATATATGCAACAGTGTTTTAAGTTTAACTTCAGCTAGAAGAGGAAAATGAAGTCCCAAGACAATAGCTGACTTTCTGTTTGGCAGTAGCAGGTTGAGGCATCCCATTTTCTATGGTATGTAGCAACAGGACAAGGGGTAATGGGATGAAGCTGGAAGACAAAAAGTTCCACTTAAATATAAGAAAAAACTGTTTTACTGTGAGGCTGAGGGAGCCCTGGCAAAGGCTGCCCAGAGGGGTTGTGGAGTCTCCTTCCTTGGAGGTCTTCAATAACCACCTGGACATCTTCCTATGTGACCTGATCTAGGTTGACCTGCTTCTACAGAGGGATTGGACTAGATGATCTCTAAAGGTCCCTTCCAACCCCACCATTCTATGATTCTAGGATTATGCTTTGAAGTGTAGACTTCCATATTTTTTTGCATAGTTAAAGATTGGCAGGAAATCAAGTAATACATTTTCCTGTTTAAAAATCTCAGCTAGTAATTCAGATTAAAGCAAGAACCTTTAAAGGACTGTGTATGATACAGGTTACCTTGATTTATTGCGATCCAGCACATCCTTATTATCTTCACTTGATCTAGAGCTTAGAAAATCAGCTCAAAAGCACATTTTGATGAATTAGCCAGAGCGTTGTCGATTTTTCAGGCATCTGGATCAGTAGCAACTGCTAGAGGGGTCAACAGTGATCCTGGACCAAGAAAACCTCTGTTACAAGGCTATTAGGAGAAGTGACTTTGGCAGTATCAATCCTTGCCTTCTCAGTTTTACACTGTCACCACATGACAGTAGCTCCCAGTTCTTCTATCATGAAGGCTTCATTCTGCAGCAGTGGTAGGTGTGGTTGTTACTTATCCACAAGCCTTGACACTGCATCTGTGAAGAAGACTTGAAAGGATTGAAGAAAGCTTAAAATAGTAGCCAAATGACTATGGGGGGGGCTAAAAATAGTGAGATGCATGTTGCCATGCACTAATACGCCTGAGAACAAGCTTGAGACATCAGATGTGATCACAACTGCTTATGGCAAGCACATGGTGAAAAGAAACTGGTGCCTTGAAATGGTTATGCAAAGGGGCTTATCACTGCAGTCAAAGCTGACCTTCCTAATCTTATCAATGCACACATGAGAAGCTAGTAAGTCATGTTGGCAAACACGTGTATGAAATACCAACAGTCTTTACACTCTTTAATGTGTTTCCTTTAACTTGCTGCAGTCACTGGCCCTTGGCCAAGTTTAATGTCAACTTTAGCAACAACACCAACGAAGAGTAAGTACTGATAACTTCCAAACACCTTTCTACTCCTAGCTCCTCTCTTTTTCCCTTTCTAGCCTAGTAATATTTGTAGCATAAACTCCTTATCTCTTCCTAAGCCTTTCCTAAGAATATAGTTTAGTTCTAAAGAAAGGTCTAGTTTTCTCAGTATGGAAAACATCCTTTGTGATCCCTGTGGACTTCTTTTTGTCTGAAGTTATCCTTACCTCTCAAGGAGTGAATTTAATTAAGCATTTAGTCCCTGGCTCCTGTAGTTCAGCTGGCTGATTTTACTGCATTGCCAATTGATTTGTTAATTCTTCAGTTTTTAAATGAGACTCACGTATTAATTTTCTAACAGTGATTTTCCTCGTTTAACATACTAGTCCCTTTTCTCAAATCGAAGGGCATAAGAAATTTCAGGTTGTCAAATGAGAAGGGGATACTGATCAGGGTACCAAGAAAACACTTACGGGTGCAGACTAAATGAAAACTAACCATCTTTTGAAAAATGTCTGTTTCAGTTCAGCAGATACTGTTGGTGTAGATGTAGGGAGTGTGACAGGCAACATAATAAGGCTTGCATTGCAACAGAAGCTCTGACAGAAGCTGTCCCTTGGAATCTATTTTATATATTACACAAGATATTTTGCATTGTCAGACCAAAGAGAAATCTCTGGAAAAGGATGAAGTGCTCCTGTAATTTAGAATCACACAACACCAGTGTCTGTTGCATGCCTCAGACCACAGCTATCTGAGGACATACCTGCTCTGAGGCATCCAGCAGCAGATCTGTTCTCACACTTGGTGACAGGCACATTCTTTTTTTTTTTCATTACTTTCCAGATGAAAACAAAAATTAAACAGAATGTGATTGTGTCAGAAACGTTTTTAGGAAACTCTTTTTGATTCCAAATAGTTCCATCACAGGCTGTCTCAAACGGAACATTTCAGATGGTTCTGTAAACCTCTGTGCACATACCTGAACAAGAGGTCTTCCTGCTCCTGGAGCAATCTTTTTTGTATTGTTTATGCATAACTTTTATTAAAAAGGAAAACCAGTCTGTGGTAAGCAGTGATAGAAATGTGCAGAATCTTATTTAGACTGGTGTAAAAAAGATGTGCTGAAAGCCTGGGGTCTAGCCTGTTAGTCAGAGCCCAAAGGACTGATTAGGATGGAAGTACTGCTTTCTTAGTCTGTTTCTGAGAATGACTCATGTACCCTGGGCAAAGCTTTCATCCTTCCAGTGTGTAATTGTTTTTAAATGAAGACAATATCTGTCTGTCTACTTGCCTGCCTGTCTGAAATGTACTTGATTCACAGTCTACTTGACAGGTGAAAAATGCAAATATTTGACTCATTGAAGGACTATGACAGTGTTTTTATAGGGGCTGATGAAGACATGATTTCCAAGTCTGAGGATGGATGCTGCTTTTAAGGTGTTGGAAATACAAAATGCCACTGTATTGCTGTCAAAGAGGACAGGCACAAACAACTGTTTTACTAGTTGCTGGATTCCAGTTTGCTCAGTGGCATGGATAAAGAAAAAAAAAGATGCAGGTCTTTTTAAAGCTATAGATTTCTCATTATTTTAAAGACCTAAGAGTGCCTGTCTTTGTAGAACTGGAGGTGATACTTTCAAGCTTTTAGTTAGAGCCAAGCTTTTCCTCTGAGGGGTTGCCACTACCAGACTACGAGTAGGTGGGAGTATGAAAAGTTAGGAGTTACCATAATAGAGATGAATGGAGGGCACAGAAATAGAAGAATCTCACTTATGAAACATAACCTGTAGGTGGCAGATGAGTTTGTAGGAGATCTCAGGCCAATGTAAAAGAAGTATTGGCATTAGATGCTGTATGAAATAACGTTTTTTCTCTTTCTACAAACAAAGCATAGAAGGAAGTTGGAATTGTCAAAATATTCCTTCCAAAGTTCACCACAAGTGAGGCCTTTTGCTTGATTCTCTGTCTCAACCTACTTTTCCCAGCGTAACAACATTCACAAATGTACAGTGAAAAATCATGTTACTCATAGTTCTTCCTTTCTGGTAAGAATCACAGACATTTGAAGTATTGAGCTATGTTAATGCCAGTAACAGCAAATGTGAATTGGCCTTTGCATCATGTGTCATCCATAGTAATGAGCAGTGAAATCCTTGAATGTTTTTTAAATAGAAAGGAGTTTTGAGGGCAGATCTGAAAGAGAGCTCATGAGAGTCTCAGGGTGTCAGTGGTAGAGAATTAAACAATTGAGCAACAGTTCCTGCTGCCATCTGGAAATCAGCCTTAGTGAATGAAAAACTGCTGCTTTTCGTTGAGACACATGTATAAGTAGAAGACTGGTCAACCCAAAGGGTCTTTTCTCCTCCACTTGTGCTCCCTTGCAGTGTATAATTTTAAAGGTTTCCATGGTGTTGGTCAGCTTGGTGGATAATTCGCCCATACACAGAGGACTGTAGGATCTCAGCATTTTTTAGCAAATGACTCTGGGCTTTTCCAAATCACACTGTGGTGCTGCATCACCATGGGAATGTCTAAGGGTAAGAATTAGAACAGGTGCTCATTGCAGATGGGTGAAGGCCATTACCATCTTAAAACTGGTAACTGTTGTCTTCTCCCTTGGAGTGTTTCTTTCTCCCTGTAACAAGCACATTCATAGACAGGACTGCCATTCACAATGATCTGAGTAGTTCGACCAAGTTTACATGACAAGCACAAGTGAGCTTGCTAAACCTTTTACCTGCTGGTTCAAATCCTGTAGGGAGCATTTTTTCAACTGTTACTGCGACTTTGCTGTGGGATGTTCCCATCATTTGAACTAGTTTGTCCTGCATTGACACCAGTGCAAGGGGACAATCAGACCCCATCTTGGCAGTTCAGAGGAGAACATGTAGCTCCCATGGGAGTAGGAGTCCACATCTCTCATTGAAACCAGACCTTATGTGTGGAGAGTGACGTTTATATATGCGTTTGTTATCCATGTAAGCTGTAGTATCAGGGTCATTTAGTCTTTTCTGTCTAACCAATTTCTGCTTCAAGGAGTAAAGAAATTTCAAATACAAAAGAGGGAAATCCCAGGAGATGGGTGTTCTACATGTGCAAATGAGTGCAGTTTTTCAGCTTATGTGATTCTTGACCAATGCATGTAGCAAATTTACCTCTGAGATTAAGTATGGACAGGAGCTTGGGAAAGATGTTACTTTTTGCTGTTTTGAAGAGGGTATGTGGGCCTGTCTGCATAAATTAACATAGCTCAAGACTCTTCTGTTCAGACAAACCTAAGAATGGGGGAAGTCAGATCCATTTCTGTGTCTGTCTTATCACATTCTAATGAGCTAAAGGCTGTACCTACTTGAACAGCATGAAAATCCATATCTGGAATTGAGTGTGGTGACTTGGTTCTGTACTGGATACCGTGGAATGGGAGGATACCAAATGATCCATATTTTACTGCATGAAAAGAAAGCAATAAACATGAGGACAACCATGATTTCATTAAGTTTAGTCAAAATTCCCATGGATGTTTGCAAGGATGGAACTTAGTATTTAATGCCCACCCATTGAGTACAGTGGCAATCGAATACAGGGAGAGCAGCTTGGGCATGGCTCCTCTGACCAGGCATAGACACCTGCATCTGGACAAGGCCATTTGTTCTTCCTTGACAGCTAGTGGAAGGAGAAAAAGGCTTTTGGGGCACAAGTCGTCTCATAGGTATGGACTATGAGACATGAACTATCTTGTAGATATAGTAGATCTCTACTACAGAGGTCTAAAATAGGTTGACTTCAGCATGTTAACTCTAAAGCATTTATAAAATTACTACTTGTGTAGTTAAGTGAGACATACCTCTTTCCTCTACATTTGCTGTTTTTGTTCAAACATTGACTGGAATTTTTCTCCAAGGCAATTGCTGAAGCCAGAGGAAATTAATTAATTACAGCTATGTTGATTTTAAAGAACTGGGAGAGGAAATTCAGCCTCATTTCTTTTCCATACCATTAAAGCTTCAGATGGTCACTGAGTTTTTGGGTATGCAAAGAATGTAGACAGTTTGTTGAGCCATTTCAAGTTGTATTATCATTTGATAGGTTTCCTTTTAAATGCCTGAGCTCTAAAGAATGAAACAAACTGGAAGCATGTAATTAAAATCAGCCTGGTACACCGTGGGCGACTGATGCAGTGAATCAGCCAGCTGGTTACCTGATGTGATAGTGTAGTGGTGTCAGTTTGAGAAGACTCAGCCTGCAAACCCTTTTTACCAGCTGGATCCCTGTCCTACTCTATCCAAAGCCTAGTCTAGTTTCCTGTACTGCAACATCTACCCTCTCCCTTAATTGCTAGAATATTGATAATATTGCTAAGCCTTGCATTATGTTGTACAGCAAAAAGGAAGAAAAGAAAGAGGTTAAAGAGGAGAAAAAAGAGGAGAAAAAAGAGGAAAAGAAGGAGGAAAAGAAAGAGGAAAAGAAAGATGAAAAGAAAGATGACAAAAAAGATGACAAAAAAGATGATAAAAAAAAAGAAGAGTAAGTATAAAGAATGAATGTGTGCTTGTAACACACCTCCTACACTACAAAGCATGGAATGGGCATTTCATCATACCCCTTCTACAACAATTTTCATTCTGTAGGCTGCAGGATGTTCACCTGTTAAATCTTTAATATATCTTCCACTTTGGAATGGTGCAGCTGCTCAAGAAACTTGTTGCACCTTTTAAGACCTGCACCTTTTAAGACCAGTGTTTAGAGCCATCACAAACAGCTTCCTAGGTCAGTAAAAGGGAATTCAGCTACCTCTGCTTACTTTGATTTGCTGTTGGAAGATCACTTTTTTTACTATGGGGACGTTTTAGGAGAGCAGCCTGCTTTGCAGATCTGCACAGGCTTTTCATTGATCTAGAATATCTATTATGATTCAGAGCAGATAAATCAAAAGTCTGGTTTGGACAAAGAGCAAAAGAAGTCATGTAGAAAATGACAGATTTACAAAGTTTAGTTAGTACACTGAGCAGCATATTTAATTACTTACTATGGTGCATTTCATCACCAGTGATCACTAAAGTTTGCTTTTGCTGATCTGGAGGTGCTCTATTTCTGCAACAAAAAGAGATCAGTTGAATGCTTTAGACTTTGTTTGATGAGAAAGCCTTTGTTCTAAGGATTCTCTTTTAGCTTCAGTTACTAGGTAGTGCAAGCCTGAGCTTTGCAGAAGCTGAAAGTGTTTTAAAATGTTTCAGCAAAGAAACATAATGTTTTAATGTGTACAAAGTAGTGTGCTCTGTCAAATGAAGATCATATTTCATGGTCACCGGTTTTGAGGTAATGACTATTCTTTTAGATGAAACAGCTCAAAATCTGTTGTGAAGGTGGTAAAAGAAATACTTTTTAGATAAAAGCTGCTTCCTTTACTAACATTATTGGTTGAGAGCCTGAAGGGATAATGCCTGAAGCACATACAAATATGAAATCAATTATCGTTACACATCACTATACGTCCATGCTTGGAGATAAGGAAAAGCCACACCAATACATATCCAGGTATTGCCAAGTCCCACACTCCCCACACCATTACACAGATCACACTGCCACATGTTACTGTTTAACTTCTGCAGCTGTGGACCTCACAATCCACTAGTACATGTTCCTCTGGTTATATTCAACATGCCTAATTATTTTCTGTTGCATATCTCAGCCTTTCTTGTGCTGGGGAAAGCCACTTCTCAGCATACTCAACAGGTGCCATTAGCTGTGCTGTTCTTTAAATCTTCCTTAAATTCCAGGCTTCATTGTTGTGAGGCCTCAGGAGCCTTGTCCCTGCCCAGGGAGCCAGGACTGTGAATGCCTGAAATTTGGTTTTACTTAAGAATACTTACTAACACACTGTGTGTGTATGTGCACAGAGCCTTGCTTGTACAAACATGTATTTGAACACAGCTGTGATTAACTTGTTAAATGTGTGCTCGTACAGTCATTTCCATAATAAGATTTCCCCAAAACATCAGAATGAATCTGCAAAGGAAGGCTCTTTCTCTAGCAATGGAACATAGACTTCTAGCTGAAATTGTAATAAGAAACATTTAACTTCTGTTTTTTCTGTAGGGGTCATGTGCAGAAAGTCTGCAATATTAATGTCTGTGGGGTTTTAGCCTGGGCAAATATGAATGTCTATTGGGTTTCAGCCTGGGCAATGTGAATGTCTGTGAGGTTTCAGCCTGGGCAATGTGAATGTCTATGGGTTTTATTTTCCCCACTCTTTTCTTCTGACTCAAAGTTGAGTCAGATGGGGTGAAACTAATACTTGATACCTCATCTGGAGTTGCCTGCATGGATACTTTGTCTTCCCAGGCAGCCATGAGTTCATAGTGAGATGAGCAGGCTCCAGAAGAGGGAGAATCCAGGAGGTCACTTCACTAGGATTTCCAGTGTAAATCTGCACGTTTTACTTTCCAGGAAGAAAAAAGAGATCTTCGTGATAGATCCTTCAAGCAATATGTACTACAACTGGCTGACCATCATTGCTGCACCCGTGTTCTACAACTGGTGTATGCTAGTGTGCAGGTATGGATTTCAGTTAATAATAATTTTAAGGTTTTAAATTTAGTGTTCCATTATGTTTCCTATATAACTCATCCTCATCTCCCTGCAGTATTTTTTTGGGTGATTTACAGTTTACAGAAGATATACAGTTCCTATAGCCTTGGGGATATATGACATCATACCACTGTGGATAGTTGGCCAATGTTTCTATCTTTTTGGTCTAACAATGCTTTGTTCTGCCTTTGCTATGCAATGAGCGTCCTCCTGAGCTCTGGCTGTGGCTTTTGTGTGCCACCTGCTGGCTACCTGCAGGGATGTGCGTTGGCCACAGTAGGCTCAGTAACCAGGCAGAGATTGGTCTTCTTATCACCCAGTAGAGAAGAAAAGGGAGCGGTGTGGGCGGTGTTGGATCATCTTAAATGAGTCATGTATGTGTAGATATAGAATGGCAGGAAGATTTTACTCCAGTATGTATTTTCCCTTGTGAAATGCAGAAGTCAGTTTGAAGTAATGGAGCGCTGTGGAAATGCTTCACTTGGGCTGTGTCAGATGGCAGAGAGAGATGAAGGTGGCTTGCTGCTCAGAAACAAATCTTTTATTTGAGAATTATCTGAACAGAAATGCATATCTCATGACATATGCTGCATGTTTAATTGTAGGGATGTGTGTTATACCTCCATAAGTGCCCTTGTGTGGCATATAAATGTTTTGAGTTTTGCTCCTGGCCTAAATACCTTTCAGTTCTGAAAGATCTTAGTCTCTGTTTAGACATAGCTCTAGTGTTCAGATGTGTTAGCATAGAGGTACACTGCCCTTCTTTTTCCAGTGCTGGTAATGTGCACCAACATGCTGCTGGGACACACATTGCAAGCTCTCTGCTTACGCACTTGATGTGATTTTTTTTTCATCATTGTTTTTAACCTTTTTTTCTTTAGAGCCTGCTTCGATGAACTGCAAGTTGACCACATTAAATTATGGCTGTTCTTGGATTATGGCTCTGATATCATCTATGTTTTTGACATGTTTGTGAGATTCAGAACAGGTGAGTCTTTTCTTATACAGCACAGACATTAAGGCTGGAAACAGAAACTCCCCTGTGGGATCTGACTAGTGCAGTATCCCATCTCCATGAGAGCTCATCAGTGAAGGCTTTGGGAAAATTGTCTGACCACCTTGGATTGTTTTAAGGCTGAACATCCTAACACCAGCACTTCACTTGTCTCTAATTTCTGTTGGTACTTAACAGGCGTGCCAAATGCTGACTGAGCAGCCACTCTTAACAGGCTGCCTGGAGAAGGGAGAAGAAGACACTTTGCACATCATGATCTCTATGTGCATGATATATTGCTTGTGTTCATTAGAGGAGGCAAGGAAACAACTGCACCTCACAAGTGCTGCTCGCTTTGCCATGTTTTGCAGCGTCCTCCTCGGAAGGGATTACTGAGTTGGTCAGCTGCAAGGTCTGGCACCTATCTTGGCCTCCAGCCTGCAGCCCTCTGCCGCCAGTTGTATTTGAGGTCCTGCCTGGGTCTCCCACTGCTTGGTGGTGGTACAGGCTTAACCCAGGAGGTTGGTGGTATGGGATTAATCCAGGCACCTCTGCTTAGGTCCCTCCTTCCTGAAGGAAGTGTGACCCTAAAGGATCTGTGAGGACCATGCCATGTAACGTGAGAAGTGGTTCTCATCAGCTTCTCCATGTTTCTGTAGTCCAGACAGGCCCAGGCCTCATGTTTGAGTGTGCCCAGCTAATATAGAGCCTAGCCTTAAAGGGATATCTGTTTTAAACTAAACAAGGTCGTAATATAAGCCTAAGCAATGAGATAGATTGACCTATATCATTAAATTGCTAGAGTAGTCCTTGATGTCCTTTGGTGCAGGCCCTTTGGTTGATGGCAGCTACCACTCCCTCTGACAGTGCTTGGGTGCAGCTGGAAGGACAGCAGGGGTTGGCTGTTGTTCATGGTGTCGTTTTTGGGGCAGGCTGGGAGAACTTGTATGTGAATAGAAGCTGTCTTGGTAGCTGGTGTCAGGGCTAGAAAATGTTTCCTGGCTTGTGCTATTTACTGGTATGAATGCAGCCCCAAAATGTCCCTTCAAGGAGCCCAAAACTGCACTGATGATTATACAGATGAGAGTTGTTTTAAATATTTGATTTTTGCATTTTTTTCTTCTTTTTTTTTTTTTTTTTTTTTTTTTGTTTTAATCCTGTTTAGAGCTTGATGTTCATTATGGCTCCTGACAAGTTGCAAACATAATTGCAAGGCAGAGGCAAAAAAGGCAGAGACTAAAAAGGCAGTTGCGAAGCACACAACTCATGGCAATGCTTTTATATAAATACCAAGAGTAAGCAGGTATCATGGATTACTGGAATCTGTTTCCAAACAATACAAAGAAATGCAGTTTTCCTCCCCAGAGTTGTGCTTTTCCTCTTGTGTCCAATGTGAAAGCTGATGCGATTTTCCTTTTCATTTGGGGCAAACGGGTTGCAATTTATTTGGTGTTTCTATTGAGAGAGCTATTAAGTAGAATTTCCTACATTGGTATTTCTTCATTCAAAAGACTTTGGAAACTATTAGAGAAGACATAAACTGTGGTAAGAGACCTTACAGCAAACTGTATTCGAGTAAGAGTTGTCACAGAAAGGCTGCCTGAGCAGCACAACTGCAGTGCTGTTTTGTACCTCTGAAGGCTCAAGAACAGGGATCAGCCTACGCACTGCAAAATACTTGCTGCAGTTACAAGTGGAGATGTCCAGCTGTTTGCTCCATAGGCCAGTCAGGAGGAAAACTCCACTGAGAGAAAAGCAAAACATTCCCTGCATATCAGGGATTACAAGCTGTCCAGGCAGATGAATTTCTGACTCACAATTATTAAAAGTAACTTTGAAAATACCTTTCTCCTGAAGGGAAATAAAGACCCCTCAGCCCTTTTTTTTTGTCCCCAAACCGAACCAAGTCCTGTAGTAAAACCTTTTGAAAGATCAAAACACAAGCTATACTAACCGTGACCAGCTGCTGAGAAACATGAATCTTTTCTGCCTCACAGTGCACAGTCCCCAAATAGGTGAAGTACAGTGAAACTGGCCCTGCTGCTAGACAGGAATCCACTGCAGAGAAGCTGCTGTGAGTCATGGTAGTTGGGGGGCTTCCTAAATCTGAACACAGTATTTGAGGTGCAGCCTCACCAGCACCAAGTACTGGGGGACAATCACTTCCCTGGTGCTGGTCACACTATTTCTGACACAAGCCAGGATGCCATTGGCCTTCTGGGCCACCTGGACACACTGCTGGCTCATGTTCAGCTGGCTGTTGATAACAGTCCCAGGTTCTTTTCCTCTATTCCTCTGCGTAGCTTTGCAGCCACTCTGCCCCAAGCCTGTAGTGTTGGCTGGGGCTGTTGTGGCCCAAGTGCAGGACTTGGCACTTGGCCTTGTTGAACTTCATACAGTGAAGTATGCAATAAAACTGCAGGGAGCCCCATGGTCATAACAGAGTCGTTGCTCTTTATCATGATAGACTCGAGAAATATTTCAATTTGCGATTAAATAGTTTTCACTGAATGAACTGGTGGTGGATCAGTGTGTGCAGGGCACTCCAAGCAGTAACGTTTTCGGGTGTCTGTAACGTGAGTGACTCGGTACTGTTGATGGTGTTTTCCTTCTAACAAGTAAAATCCCTATTTTTATTCTTCCAAGGTTTCCTTGAGCAAGGTTTGCTAGTCCAGGATGAAAAGAAATTACGAGATCACTACACCAAAACGATCCAGTTCAAACTGGACGTGCTGTCTCTTGTGCCAACAGACCTGGCATATTTGAAGCTTGGTTTGAACTACCCCGAGCTGCGATTTAACCGCTTGCTGAGGATTTCTCGGCTCTTTGAGTTTTTTGACCGTACCGAAACCAGGACAAATTATCCAAACATGTTTCGCATCGGTAACCTCGTCTTGTACATTCTTATCATCATCCACTGGAATGCCTGTATCTACTTTGCCATTTCGAAGCTCATCGGATTTGGAACTGACTCCTGGGTCTACCCCAACGTGTCCATCCCGGAGTATGGGCGTCTGTCGAGAAAGTACATCTACAGTCTGTACTGGTCGACCCTGACGCTGACCACCATCGGGGAAACACCTCCCCCGGTGAAAGACGAAGAGTATCTCTTTGTGGTCATCGATTTCTTGGTGGGCGTGCTGATCTTCGCTACCATTGTTGGTAACGTGGGCTCCATGATCTCCAACATGAACGCCTCCAGGGCAGAGTTCCAGGCCAAAGTGGATTCCATCAAACAGTACATGCATTTCCGCAAAGTGACTAAGGATTTGGAAGCCAGGGTTATTAAGTGGTTTGATTACCTCTGGACCAACAAGAAAACGGTGGACGAGAAGGAAGTTCTCAAAAACCTGCCTGACAAGTTAAAGGCCGAAATCGCCATCAACGTCCACCTGGACACGCTGAAGAAAGTGCGCATATTCCAGGACTGTGAAGCCGGGCTTCTCATCGAGCTGGTGCTGAAACTGAAACCCACGGTCTTCAGCCCCGGTGACTACATTTGCAAAAAGGGAGATATCGGGAGAGAAATGTACATTATTAAAGAAGGGAAGCTGGCCGTGGTGGCCGATGACGGCGTCACCCAGTTTGTAGTCCTAAGCGACGGAAGCTACTTCGGTGAAATCAGCATCCTCAACATCAAAGGCAGCAAATCCGGCAACCGGAGGACGGCCAACATCAGGAGCATCGGTTATTCTGATCTGTTCTGCTTGTCTAAAGACGACTTAATGGAAGCCCTCACAGAATATCCGGAAGCCAAAAAGGCTCTGGAAGAGAAAGGGCGACAAATTCTGATGAAAGACAATTTAATAGATGAGGAAGCAGCAAAAGCGGGAGCTGACCCGAAAGACTTGGAAGAAAAGATAGAAAGACTTGAAACGGCTCTGGACACGCTGCAGTCCAGGTTTGCGAGGCTCTTGGCAGAATACACCTCTTCTCAACAGAAGGTGAAGCAGAGACTCTCCAAAGTAGAAACCCGAGTGAAAAAATACGGTAGCGGCACCTTGTCAGTTGGAGAAGCAGAGCCTGAAAAACCTGAGGGAGAGAAGAAGCAGTGAAGGAGTATTTGTATTTCCTCATTGCTTGGAGAAGGTTGAAAGCACGTGAAAGCCATAAATGTATGTAAATACATGTGTGCATACATAGACATTATTATTTTTATATGAACTCAAGAGAATGGTTTTTAGCATTTTTAACTGAAGCAGTACTTTCTTGTAAATAGAACGTTGTCCCTCTTTTCTTAGGGGGAGGTTCGGTCTGGCATTCGGGTACTTTTCATACTGGGAGTGAGTTTCTTACAGGTCACGCTCAGAATGTCTGTTGTGTATGGTCTGTGTAAGCTCGTTGTCTCTTCCCAGCACATGTTGTGTTACGAAGGCATTATACTTAAAGTAGAAGGGACTGGAATGATTTTTTTTAAGGGCTTAAAAATTATCGATAAGGTCCATGCTCTGCCTTGCTATCTCAGTAGCTGATGAAGTGCACAGACACACACCTGGGCTTCTCTAAACCTTTGGGTTTTCACAGGGAAGCATCTGCATGAACAGTTGGCCTGCAGCTGAGCAGCAGCACCTACCCGGCCTCTGCAGCGTAGCCCTACATGAAACAGCCGTTCAAGCAGATGCTTTGTTCTGAGTCTTTGTAATGAGCTGGGTTCTGCACACAGGAACATGCTGTTGGAGGAGCAGTGCTGGTTCCACCTCCTTTCTGGTGTGCTCTGCCACAGCCTTTGCTGCTCCACAGCTGCTTTGCTTGCGGAGAGAGCGGGAGAGACCCTCGTTCTGCGGGTTTTTTTAGCCCAGCCCCATCCCCATAGGTAGAATCCTGCCTTGGAAGGGAGTCTCCAAAAGCTTGCTGGTGGGAGGTACGTGTGTCAATATGGCTTCACTAAACCTAGAGAGAGAAGAGAGGGTTGTGGTGTGTGCAGCTCCTGTATGTAGTAGGGTCTTGAGTGAATTCTCACCCCACAAGTGGGCACCCCCAAAGACACTGCATGGGCTGTCAGGACAGGCTGTCCCTGGGTTGCAGAGTCATTCCTGCTACTGGGCCCGTGTATCTTCCTCTTTTTTTTCATTTAGAGATGCCTACTCCACCTCCCTTCCCTGTTTACTGATAGCAGGGAGAACAGAGGCTGCATGTGCCCAGGTCCTGCTGACAGAAGCCCAGTGGCCACGCTTGCTTTTTTGCTTGCTGCAGAGTAGTTATCTCTGCTAGTTGTCTGGCTCTGAGGTGAATACACAGGTCTGGTCCCTTCAGCCTCTTGTGACTTTTCACAGAAACTCAAAGGCTTGGCAAAATGCTACAGAGGTTTCTCGCTCTGTCACGTTGTAACCTCGGGATTTGCCCTTTGCACACCCCTCTCAGCCTCCATGACCCCGTTGCTTCCAGATTCTTTCCAGGCTTCTCTCCCTTTCGCTAAGGGGATGTCTGTAATTCTCTTCCCTCACTGGGAAAACACTACCTTTCCTTTTTTGCTGTACAGTATCTTTCTGTCATGTAGCTTCCCATGTGTTACTTTTTATCCTCTGGTACCCCATTGACTTCTGAGAGTATGGAGTAGCAGGGGCTGTTCAGTGTCAATGGCATAGGGACTGGATCCTCTCGCAGCATTAGGTATTACCATGGGCAGTCCTCTGCCCTTCATCTGTCCTCAGCCCTGACTTGGGAGCTCTAACTGCATGTGGGAATAGGTGGCCTGCAGGAGGACTGGCAAGAAACCCACTGAGAAGAGAGTGGTTTAATTAGACAGTACTGAAATGAAAAGAGGTGGTTGCTTTGCCAAACTGTACCACTGCTCAGAGTAAGGACTCATTTCTGGGTAAGCAGCTGCCCCGCTCCTGCTGACACTTGTGAGCCTGGTGAGAGAGACAAATCTGATAGTTACTGAGGAATGGAGCTTTGCCAGCCACACTGGCAAAGGGACCATTTGGTAGTAGGTGTCTGCACATGGACTTTGTCTAAACTTTTGTTACCATCAGCAAGGTTTCCCCTGACTAAAAGAGGGCATTGGAAAGCAGCTGAATCCTTTGGCTGAACCTTGTCTTTCTTTTCTCCAAAGACAAATGAGTTAGGTGAGAGAGGATGCTTTTGGCCAGGGTCTAGTGCCTTGGCTCCCACTCCAAGGAAGCCAGGATGGAGGAGGAGCTGGGTGAGGGCTGGTTGCAGCACAGCACCATCAGCACAGAGGGTTAAGTCAGAAGCTGCTGAACTGGCAGCAATGGGGCAGCTGATGTTTGCTGTTGTGTCCAACATGGTATCAGGGTGGTTGGTGGGGGGTGGTGGTTCGTACTTACCATCGTGTTCTGCATCAGTCATCGTTCCCTGTACATATCTACCCATCCAACCAATGTAGTACAGCTGTTCCAGCCTACTAGGTATATACAAAGTATTATTTGTACTAAATTTATACCAGTTTAAAAAACTCCCCGCAAACGCAAGAATGCTTCTTTACCTGGTGGAGCAGAACAGCTCAGTCTATCAGTTAATTACGTGTTTTCTCTTCCCTTTTCCTTGGCTCTTGGTCTGGTTTTTCTCATGCCAGGAAAAAAAATAAAGAGCTGTTTTGATGCTCTTGGCTTTAGTCACTCCAAAACGTGCAGCTTTTGGCATCATGACATCACAGCCTTTGATGTCTTCCATCTCTGTAAGATGTTTTTTTTTCCTCTTCTTTAATGTGGCTACAGCATGTACATTAAAATATTTTGAGCAACGTTCAAGCAACTCAGTGTTTTCTCTTGTCCACATCCCTCTGTGTTTTAGCGTTTCATGACAAGACTTTGATGATGCTGGTAGCACACGGCCCAGGAAATGGTCAGCTGAGAGACATCCAAAGTGACAGCAATCCAAGTGGGAAGGGGGGTGTTCTCCCCTCACCGTGGGGCAGTTGGCACGGGGCTTTGGGCCTGGGTTTGACATCTCCACTGTGTTTGTGGCCACTGCACAGGCACAAGGGCCCAGTCAGCACCCTGGGGCCCATCCCTGTGGGGTGTGGAGCCTGACGGGCTGCTCACACTCATTGTCACCCCTCTCCTATCCTCCCTTGCCTCGGCTCCACAACTTTGTCTAGGAGAAATAAAAGCATCTGTAGCTTTTTGCTACTTGCATGACCTGTGCTATCTACCAAAAATCCCCCACAAGGCATTCAGCAGGTACATGGCAGGGGCTGGGCCTGTCCTTTGGCCTCCCAAAAGCAAGCCAGTAATGGCATAGCTTGAGTCATGGGCCCTGCTCTTTGACAGCAAATGATTCAAAGTCGTGCTGCTCTCTAAAGTGCTCTCAATAGCAGCACTCCCTCTTTTTCCCTTTGTCCCTATTATAATTTGGCCTAAACAGTTTTTACAATAGAAAGCCCTGCTCCAGAACATTCAGTGAACTGAACTGGACAACAGAAATGGTGGGGACAGCAGAACAGCACTTGTCAGTGTACAGACAATCTTGGAGCATGTTCCTTATAAGGAAAGGCTGCAGGAACTGGGGCTGTTTAGTCCAGAGAAAAGGAGACTAAGGGAGGATCTCATTAATATTTATAAGTATATAAATGGTGAGTATCAGGAGTTTGGAGCATCTCTTTTTTATATTGTATCTAGCAACAGGACAAGGAGTAATGGGATGAAGCTGGAACACAAAAAGTTTCATTTAAACGTAAGAAAAATCTATTTAATTGTTAGGGAGCCCTGGCACAGGCTGCCCAGAGGGGTTGTGGTCTCCTTCCTTGGAGGTCTTCAAAACCTGCCTGGACATGTTCCTATGTGACCTGATCTAGGTGGACCTGCTTTAACAGGGGGGGTTGGACTAGATCTCTAAAGATCCCTTCCAACCCTGACCATTTTATGGCTCTGTGATCTCCTCACAGACAGCCGAGGGTTGAGGTTACCTTGATTGTGCAGCTCTCTGTAGAAACAGCCCAGAAAAGGAACAACCCATAATTATTTTCTCTTAGGCATCTGCTCTACAGTTTTATTCCTGTCAAATACGTTAACCTGCAAGTAGAGTGTGCTCTGCTTTACATTAACAATCTGTTCTCTTTCCTTTCCCCTGCAAAAGAGTTGGTTGGTGCTTCCTTTGAGATAGTCTGTACATTACCATGCTGGTTTCTGCATTGTTCCTAATGACAAGGATGAAAGAGGGTTCCATGGGCCAAACCTGGTCCAGTTTGTCCAACAAGAACGCAGTCAGGCTGACTAAAGGAGAGCTGCACTTCATCCTGAAGCTTTGTGAGATGATGACAGCATTTGTACTTGGCTTCAGAGTCCCCCAACTCTTTTATTAATGTTTCCATCCTGGAATAGACAAAAAGACCCTTTTTTACATAATTTAGCATTCATAAAACCCCTTTGCATATCCCTGAGAACAAAATTAATTGTGCACTAAATGCATCTGGCTAAAGCACAAGATTTCAGCTGTGGTGGCTTTCCTGAGTGAAGCCATCATTCCAGGAATAATCCCCCCTCTCTCCCCAGTCCCATCCACTGAGGAAGATTTTGATCAGGGAGTCCTCATGGTGAGTGACAGGGAAGCCCTGCTCCCTTTGGCTCTGCCTTGAGTGGATGGGGAGGGAAACACATACAAGCCTTGACGAAGAACCTCTGGGGCTAAAAACAGTCGGGCCTTTTGTTCCCAAAATTCAGTTTTTGCAGTCATTTCCTGTCACTGCATTTGTGGCTCCACAGTAGAAACCAAAATGCTGTTGCTTTGTGCTTGCAGTCCTTTCCACTCCACACCCTTTAGGAGTTAGGAGGGAAGACTCACCTCATTTAGGCAAAATCTGCTTCTGTGACCTCGAGAGCAGGACAGCAGGATGTCCCCAGCTTTGAGGATGAACACAGACGTTTGCTTTACTCTAGGAGCAGCAGCAGTTCTCACACAGATCTTCTTCATCAGCTCTACCATTTCTACCTGGCTTCTGCTGGGAGGGTGCAGGCTGCAGGGCCTCCAAGTGCAGGTTGCACTTGGGCTGTCCTCCCAGGAGGCTGAGGATACCCTCCAGCTCAAACACAGACCTGTCTTATTTATATAGGTAAATCCAGGGTACGTTACCAAAACCAGAAGTGTAGAAACAGGAAAGGAATCTACTAATGGTTGTTATTCCATTTTTCCCAATGTCTGTAGGTGCTGGTATGGACCTTTCTGTTAACTGGGCAACTGAAGAACAGTCACATGGAAAACAGGGAAAGCACAACTGCATTCCAGACTGACGGGCAGCTTGATGAATAGCTATTAATGTCTCAGTTTTTGGTCTGTTTTGACGTGACATCTCTTTAGTTTCCTGACAAGAAAATAAAACCAACCCCAAACATTGTGTGGTTATTGCCAACAGTTACTTTCCCTGCAGCACCCTGGAAAGAAAGCTGCCCCTCAGCAGTCACTACTAGGCCTACGCAGCCCATCCAGGTGGGCAGCCACAGCAAGAAACAGTGGGCAATACCTCCCTTTCCAGAGAAAGAGAGAGAAAAGCATGAAAGGATACATTTTGTTTTTCCTGGTACAGCTTGCCTCCAGGGCTGATGAATCAAACTGTCCCTACTGCAAAGATCTGCTCTTTCTATAACCGTCAGTTCAACTGCTGAAGCACAAATATTTTACATTCAGAGGGATGCAGGTAGTTCATCCAATGAGCTTCAGTGGGATTCCCACTATTTGCAAAATATTTGCAGATTTCGGCTGGTTAAAGCAAGTGCTCAGGGCTGCTTGTTCACAGGTAACCACCCAATGCTCGGCACAAGGAGGCCTCTCTTACAGCACTGACTTTGAGCACTCCACGGTGAACGAAATGATTCAGAGGTCTGTGCTTCTTTTTTAAGGGATTCTGACAACTAAAAGCCTAATGCCTTGTCTCCTTGCAATAACACAGCTGCCTCCCACTACACTTGTGTTAAGGCTAGAGAAAAGCTTATGTCTAGCAGCTAAAGTTGCACAGCTTTTCGAGGAAAGCACCTCATGCCTTTCCAAACACATCAGATGCCACTACAGTTTGTTTCTTCTGTCAGCCATGGCCAGGCTCCTCCATGCATGGTGAGACCAGGCAGCACAAGGGAGGCTCCCGGATACCAGATAGATAGGCAAAAGTTGCTGCCTCAAGGAAAATACCTTCAGTTCAGAGTGTCACCTGCCACAGCCATAAGCTAACAGCACCAGCCCCAAGTGCTGGCAGCTGGAGGATGAGTGTGATGAGGAAGGAGTGGTGCTGCCCTCACACCTCAGAGCAGCTGGTAGCAGTTTAACAGCCAAGAACAGAGGTGATAGACCCATCCCAGGCAGAGGAGAAGCACCAAGCGGCTCAGCTCACTGTCACCAGCGAAGAGGGTGTCTTCTGCTCTTAGAGAAGACACGCAGCAACCTGAAGCCCCACAGAAAGCAAACAGGGAAGACACTTTTTATTGACCTAGTAATTTTCTACAACTGGTTCACATGTTGGTGGCCAGGAGGGGCCCATGACAGGCAGATGGGTGACAGGGCTGGCTCCGGTGGAGCACACTCCCCCACCAAGCCATTGCCCCTGCTGAGGATGGGAGATGTGTTTTGCAGCACCACACAGCTCCCTCCTCTCTATGCGGTTCAGCCCTAGAAAGCTTCACTCTTGCTTGTGATGGTGAGGGGAGGGAAATGTAGAGGAAACTCAGGTGATGAGACAAACTGATTCTCCAGAGGCTGCAACGAGCTGTGGGATGGGAGATTCCCAGAGGAAAGGTAAAAACCAGCAGAATATGGCTGCTGGAGGCTCCTCACCTCACAATTACTGGGAAGAAACTGCTGCAACAGCCCATTTTACCCTGCAGGGACTTCCAGCAGTGAGGCTCAGAGGCAGCAGGCAGATGCCCGTTGCTCCTGCAGCTCCAGCTTCCCTCATTGCCAGGGCTGGTCCACAGCAGGAGACTGCAGCTGAGTGCTGGCCCCAGGCCACCCACTGCCCCTTTGGGAGGGGCCAAGGGCACAGAAGAGAAGGGACCAATCCAGTCCTCCAAAGGTGGCAACTGCAGCAGTGGGTTGTCCTAGAAAGAGGGCCCTAAACCCAGGAAACCTTTCCTACATCTGAGACTGTGAAGCCCTCTCTTCTCCAAAAGCAAAGCCAGTGAGGGGAACTGGCTGGGACGCTAAACTCAGACTGCTTATCAAAAAAGCTGTAGGTCTGAAGCAGGATTGCTTTTGAAAGGCCTGAGGTCTGCCATCCAGAAAGATTCCTGGCACAGAAGTGATGGTCTCACCTGCCAGCTGCTGGCTGTTACTGCTGGGGCAGAAGGAAGCGCCTGGCAAGGGTAGAGCTCAGTGGCTACAGCCCAACTGCAAAACAGACAGGAGCTTTGTCAGAAAGGATATCCAAGTGGGGATTTTAGCTTGGGAATAGGAGACCCTCTCCAGAGACATGCAAGGTGAAAAATACAGGTCCAAGAGCAACTTTAACCAGACTTTCATAAAGAAGTCTGTACTGTACTTTGAAAAGAAATTATCTGTATTGGTGAGGACAAAATGTTACCTGCTCTAGTTTAGGCAGCTTCCTATAAAGTTCATAGAATTCTTCATGTGCAGATGACAATTAAAAATTAATCTCAGAAAAAAAATCAGTGCACCTGGAACAAGAGATTATTTTTGTGAAAACATGCTTTCATCTAGGAAACATTCCAGTGCTGAGTCTCTCATTTTTTTTTATTAGAATAAATTACATTAGGAAATAATAAAACCCCCTTTAATTGTATCTCAGTAGCTCACCTGATCTTTACCCCTTGCTGCACAAAGACGGAGAGCTTGCATGGGAAAGAGCTAAATCAAATGTAGCAGCACAGAACACATGGCAGCTCAAAATTCGGAAAAGAAAAGCTGAATTAGTTGCCATTTTATAGACAGTTACTTTGTGATCATTGCTGCTTGCACTGCTGTACCACACAGGTCTGAAGGCAAAAGGATGCGGTGTGAAAACACGTTTAAGGGATTCTCTCTGTACGTGAACCCACTGGCACAGCAATGTTCACCAGAGCTTTCAGTAACAGCAAGAAAGGCTTCATGTCTGCTTTGCACATGACAATGGCTCGGTGTAAAATCTTCAAGCTGCTGTAGTTTTTATCTTCTCTTGCTGTTGCTCCATATGAACAGCATCATCCCTGCATGCACAGCAGATCGGTTTAGCCGTGCTGCCTGTCCTTCCAAAGGCAGCACTCTGACTCCAGCAGTCACCAGCTGACTTTCAGAGTCAGCTCTGATTGCATTTTTAGCTCTCAAAACCATGCACAAACCTACCCAGGAAGAGAACATAGCAGTTGCTAATGCCATTTTATTATCTGTTGTCCTTCTCTCTTCAAAATGTCTCCACAGAAATCCTGAAGCAGAATATATGCCAGCAACCGCCAACCACGAACACAAGCGTACTTGGCAGACTCCAATTATTTATCAGGACCACTCTCTGGATGTATCCTACAGAACAGAACAAAACCACACTTGTGTATCGCAAACCAGCACACTTGCAATTAAAACTACCTTCCCGTCATCCCTTGTCTTCCAAAGATCCTTTAAAGCCCTCCTTCTGGTTAAAATAAAAACCTCAAAACCCACCTTCACTTCCTGCATCCTCCCTAGTCTATCAATTGAAACCCATCTTCCACTTGCTTCTCTAGTTCCTTTTTCTGCCAACCCATCTCCCCCTCCTCCTCCCATCTCACCCTTCTATTTGCTCCCCTGCATCTGCTGACGTGAGGGAGTGGTTTCAGAGAAACGGGAATGTGCATCCATGTGAAATAAATATTATACTTTTCTAAGAAGATTAAAAAAAACCCCAACAAACAAACCCAAAAGAAAAAAAACCCAAAGGATTGATTGTGGCTTTCAAAGATCACAAGCCTTTCCTACCTGTAATCTTATGCCTGCAAAATTCCCTCCTTCCGTTCACAGAGAACCAGAACCCACTTGCTGCTCTTCAGAGAGCAAAGCTTGCAGCAGGCACAATCCACACAGAGATATATCAAGGAAAAAAGTTGATTTTCATGTTCCCCACAGATTCTGTCACAGCTGCTGGCAACAGGCTGGGTAGGCCTCAGTCCACCTGGTCAGCAACTGTAGTGAATGAGCTGCCCCATTTCAGGCCTGGCCATGATGCCACTTACCACTGGAAACTTGTGGGACAACAAGAAGAGGGAGATTCCCACGTTTGGTGACAAGGTGGTACACCAGGATGCAATGTCAGTGGTAGCAAAGCCCCTCGACTGCAGGCCAGCCCCTCACATGGCTGTTCAGTGACAGCAATGCCACGAGGACAGAAACCTTACAGCTCCACAGCACAGAACCCACCTCACCTAGCAAGTAACTTTCACAATTCCTGCTCAGGGAAAACCAGCAGAGACACACACCCTTTTCATTTTCTTAATGAAAAATGAGAGAAAAAAAAACAACAGCTGAACACATCTTTAGATAGAGCACTGGAGAAAAAGACAAGTCATTATTCCATTGGTTTCCAAGTGAAGTCTTACAGATAAGAAGGGACACACATAAAGGCAAATAACAGTACCAACACTATTACCAAAGCAGTATTGCCTTCTATGGTACAGCATTAAAGAAATCCTAGAAAAAGAATGGAATTCCTTAAAAATTTAATTAATTTCAGGTCCCTGATGGTCTTATGAATTTGGTGACAACAACTTAAATCACTGATTCTGGAAGTTTAATTACAATTGTGCCTTTGTGAGGAAAGGCTTGATGATGCATAGCTAAACTTGGGAGAAGTTCCTGCTGCTGAAACGCTGGAGTTTTTCTGCATAATAAATAAGGCACAGCTCAAACATCCAGCCCAACTGAAGTATCTTCATCCTTAAAACTGAAACAACCAGAAAGCTTTTAAACCCTTGGTGAGATTAAGAAATGTACCTGGAGGTACTTGCCTACAATAGTGCCAGGAAAGCACCTTAAAGCTGCTGCTGTGGGAGATGTCCTCCTGCTGGAACATCAGCAGCATTGAAACCTGTGTCCTATTCCCTGCTCTGTGGAGCAGAAATCCAGGCAAGTGTCTGAGTTGGCCACGCTGTGGGCTACCAGGAGGTTCAGCCCACCAGGTACATCATGCCTGCATGGTAGGAAGTGTGGTATGAAGCTCCAAAGCTTCACAGCAAAGCAAAGACCACTGTTGGATGAGACGGAGGGACTGACTGCTGTAACAGAACTGCTTGGAGCCCTGGGCTCATCCACAGCCCATTCCAGGATCAGCAATCCTCAAAGCACAGGGGTTCTTGGCTGCCACAGTTCCTTCTCAGCCTGCCCAATGGAACATAAGCCCAGTCAGAAACTTCCAAACCACTGTTTTTCAGTTTATGGAACTCTGCTCACTCTCCTTGGCAGTTACTGAAATCTTTTTAGCAACAAACAAAAGCTTTCACCTTTTAAAAGGTGATGCTCTGTTCACGCAGAGCCTGTTGTTGATGCAGCTTTAGAGCTAAACAAAGCTATTCCTTCACTCTTAATGAAATCTGAAAAAAGTGCCCTGTTTGTTCAGTACTTACGATTCTTTTGAGCATATCTTCTGTTCTTATCATTTTTGAGGCATATAATACTATAAAATACAGAGAAAAACCTGATGTTCCCTCCATGACAAGGTTGGAAACACCTTGACAGTCTACTAGAGTGGAGAGGGAAACGCTCAGAGGCATTTGTCACCTGTCAACTGAGACAATGCTGAGCTGCCCAAAATATTTTCTTGTTAATATGAAGGACACGCCGAGGAGAGACCAACTGGCACCAGACGGCTGCCTTAGAAGAGTCTGTCTCACTTGAGACAGAGATTTCAGTGACATGTGAGTGAACCTGTTTCTTGGACAAGCTTTGTAGACCCCAAATTTGCTAAACAGTGCTGAAGGCCTAGGTGAGGGTCACATTTTAGGTGTGCCTGGAGCCCAGAAAAAAAACCAACCCAGAAATAGCTTAAAATGGTATTCTCACCTCTTTGACAAACTTCTCGAGCAACACAAGACTGATTGGGACTTCTGTAGGCCAGGAGAGCAGCCTGAAGCTACAACACTTCAAGATTTAACGTAAACCTTACCAACTGCTGCTGTTGGACAATCAGCACGTTTATAACAGTGCTGAGGAGATAAGGCTTCCATGTAAGTGGCATTTTGGGGAGGTGGTACACATTCAAATAGGAAATCTGTCAAATACAAAGTACTAGTGTCTTACCTGGAAATGATTCCTTGAAAAAACACCTTATGCTTTTAAAGGCCAAAACAATTACGTATCATTTTAATCTTAATGCCAAAGGAAGACAGAGAAAGCTTATTTACAACATCAGTGCTTCAGTCAGAGAACTTTGCCATCCAGTTACACTGTCTGCCCAGCTTTGGGACCTACATAGAAAAAAATCCAACACAGATCTCTGATGCTTGTCAGCTGGGCATAACCACCATCCATAGCTGCATCACAAGAAAACAAGTTATGGGAACAGAGCTTAACCATGTTAGACTATTGACATCTTACATACCACACAGCAGGATCATGATGTGGTTCATATGTGTCACACCACCTCAAGGCACTTGGCAGATCTTGTTCTCACCATTTACAGTATGGGATGCCCCAAACCTGAAGGACTCGGTAAGTTATAATGACCAGCATCGTTCTCAGCCACCCTACTGAGAGGCATCTTGTGTTTTCCTCTTCCAGGATACATGCCTTGAGTGAGGGGAACATTCAAGAAAGCATGCCCGGAGCGCCACCTGCAGAGCACAAACCAGAAGGCAGCCAGCACCTTTCCCTCCTCCCCCCTAACTTCAGCTCCTGCATCCAGGCCAACTTTCCCTGGCTTGGATTTGAGAGGAGCATCACTGGCTCCAACACAAACTACAGTTCACTTCTAGAGACTTTTGGGTACCTGTAACCCTCCGATTATGCTGTCCTACAAAGTTTCTTTCAAACAATTCAATACTCGATTTATCAAAGCAAGGGAGTCATTTGTTTTCTTTGTCACTGAACCGTGATGAAAAAAGGTCACTGGTTTATTCAGCATCATTGTTACACAACAGTTGTTTGTTTCTACTACTAGAAATAATTTATTAAAATAGTCCGAAGAGACATCTTTTTTTTTTCCCTCCCTCCAATGATTTAAAAACTACGCCTTTCAATCCCAGTTCCACAGAGTCATGGGTTTAGTTGGTAGAAGTCAAGTTAGAGCAATTGTCAAGGCACAAGCTCAGCTCTGCACATCCGCTGCAGCTTGTAACAGCGAAGAGATCCGACAGTTACGTCTTCTCTTAGAGACGCACAATCCCTTCATCGTACATTGCAACAGGAGAAATTGACATTAAACACAGACTACGAAAGGTAAAGGATTTATTTCTGATATGATTTGAGGAGTTAAATTAAAAACCTACTGAATACTTTATGTAGTAGATGAACATAACCTTAGTACTTACTCTCTAACAGTTTATTTAATGGTTGGAAGTGTACAACATGGAGTAGGCCTTATGTTTAATATTGTTCAATTTTGCTTATTGTTAAGATGAGATTAAAATACAGTAGCCATCCCTTTAGATTATATGTTGCAACACTGATCATGTGCCTTGATAAAGTAGGAACGACGATTCGTTAAATAAACGGTGATGACATAACGTGTAGGGAAGACTTTGGATTGTCTATTTAAAATGTCAACAGAGTAGGCAATTAAGAATAAAACTTCATTTTAAGTGCACTTCCACGTGCTTGGTTTTTAATATAGCAAAAACTTCCTATCTCTTTTTTTTTTTCCAAACACTTCACACCCTACTCTAAAGCTGTTCGGTTGAAAATGCACTTTCCCCAGTAAACTTCTTCTTTAAAAAAAAAAAAAGTTAACTAAAATTTCTACCCTTTCATATGCTAAGAAATGTTTCCTAATTAAAAACACAGTTTAGTACAAGACATGTGAAGACAATATATAGTGAAATGAATTTTAATTGTTGTGCTGTGGCTAAAGTAAAGTTCTCAAGGCTGCAATTTAACATTCCAAGTTCTCCCTTCCATCTTTATTGATTCTTAAGGTTTTGCACAGAAACTCTTTGGGGGCTAGAACAGCAGTAATTGCATCACACTGTTTTTCCAAGACTTCAAGTTTCAAAAGCAAACTCTTCAAAAAGTACAGTTCTTGATTTGATTAGATACAGGGACAAAAATATAGCACATACTTGAAGGTTACATGGTCTACAAATGATGGCAATATTTTCCTTGGGAGAGTACAGTTTGTTTTCTTGTAAATACTCAAAAAGGCTCAACTTCAAGCAGTAATAAACACAAGCAAAAGTGATTTAACCCTTAAAATAAATATTCAGGAAAACCTCTCTGTACATACAAGTGAAAGAATATGTAACACTTTCACGCTAAAAGAAAAAATAAAGATTTTGTTCATATAAGCAGCTGAAATCTGCTGTTCCAGCCCAATGTCCCCAGTAAAGAAGGGAGGCACAAACACAGGTGACTACTGTAGCTCACTATCTTATGGCCTTTTTGGACAGGGACATCACCACCATCATTCATTTAATCCCTTTTGTTATATTTATTACAGCATGCCAAATCCTTTGGCATACGTGATGGCCTTCAATAATCTTTCTTTAAGCTTTTCTTTGCTTGAGTACTCCGGAAGCAAAAGTACATTAAAGCATGTGTGAGATGTAGGTAACCTGTGGGGAAAAACAAACAAACAAACAAACAAACAAACAAAAAGACGATTCAGATCTGGGAAGATGCAGTACATGCAAAGAAATACCTTGCTATTTCACCAATCTGAAATCATGAACTCGAAGAGGGTCTACTTTGCTTACAGATTTGGCTTTCTGATTTAACTAAGTTACCAAATTAAATGCAGAGAGTTAGCTTCCATTCAGAAACAAATAAGCAAGCGAAATGTAGGGGGTTTTAAATATACACATTTTTTTTTACCTCTCTGTATCTGGGCCATTTTTGGCTATGATCATCTTTAACTTTCCAAGTCCTCCCACAGGGGCTCTGTCTGTGCCTGTTGTAAACTGTAAGAACAGTCTTTTCTGTTCATCTGTAAATGAATGGACTATTTCCCAGAATTCTCTATTGAGGAAGATATAAAAAAAAAAAATAATTAAACAAACTGAAAACCTTCTTTGGTACAAACAAAACTTCCAAAAGACACTGAACTTTGAAGGTTTAGTAATGCTAATCAATCTTAACATTGACTTTACAAGTTGTATTTATGAACCAAAACTAACGGTAATGTATTTAGCAATCGATGAGTTTCAGCAGTAGAAATCAGAAATTATTACTAAAAAAGGCAGTTGAACTGTTTTTAAGTGTTAATTTGGCTGACAGATGATCTGCAAATATTTCTTCCTTTACTATTCCTACTTCCCAAGGAATTATACTGGTTCCAGTTACACCACCCATTTCTACCACCTTCTTAAACACCACCATAAACAAAGGCTGTCAAAGGTTTTCTGCCCTAGCAGGAACTAGCTAAGTAGCTGGCAAAGTCTAGAGGACTGAGGATGCACACTTCCCTGACCCTTGTCTTCAGAGTTCTCTAGTCAAAAGGGACAAGAAAGTAAAAGAAAACCCCAACACATTTATTGAATTTACTTGATTTCTAATTAGAGAAGAAAGTTCTACACATGCCTATTTAAACATTTGAATGTTTGTGATTTTTTTCTTTACAACACAGCAGAGCAGTGTTAATTTATTGAAACAGCTCAGTTTACACTGGGGATTGTTTAACTATATGGTATATGAGAAAGACAAGAACAACAGGGAGAAATCCCTTTTAAGATTCAGAGTTCACTGGAATCTCAAGACAATGCTTGTACTATCTGCTCTTTTCTAATGACAGTGCTTGAGTAAAGTAAAATTATACGTAAGACATTTGCACCTCCCATTCTACAAAACCCACTAAATCTTACAACACTGAATTAATTATGAAGAAATGAGCATGTAAAGTGCTTTTCATTTGTTAGAAATTAGAAAAGATTACCTAATAATAAGAGAGTCTCTTGTATAGCCACCATCATATTCTGTAGTTTCTTCTAGTGCTTGAAAATCTAAATTCTGGAAGAAGATGACATTTTTTTAAAGTGACCACAAATTATATACTTAGGATCAAAAATGTTCCACTTTCTGGGGATCCTTACCCTACTTCCACAAATAAGTAATTCAATTTCCTCTGGTCTAAATAAATATTTCAAAGGAGATTCATTGGTCACCATGTGGAATCCTCTCCGAAAGGCCTTGAACTGCTTTTCTACTGATTTATTGAGTATATAGTCCGCGTACAGATTGACAAATTCCTGTAAGGAAACAATCCCCCCAAAAAAACCTTAGTACTTCAACACACACCACTTGAAGCATCTCCCCAAAATACAAGACCCCAGAATACACTGAATTCTATAACTCTCCATAGATTAGTGCTCAGTAGATGCTGAGTCCTGATCATAAAGAGCAAGTTTCAAATGCCTCTCAGGTAGGTCAAACACCACACCCACACACAGCTATATATTTATTATAGGTAATATTTTTGATTATTGATTTTATCTATTATTAAAACTTCCTTTAAAAGAAAAATCCTTCCTGCTTACAACTACATCATGCTATGGCAATTTTAAAAGGCATTTAAACTTAAACTGTGACTGAGATCAAATGCTACATAATTCTGTGCAGAGCACCTGCAAGTTCCAGATTGTGTTGAAAAAAAAGTGTACCTTTCTATTTTCGTTTGTAATAGGAATTTTATCACCGTTTTCCTTTAAATCGTGCATCATTGGATTGCCAAAGAGATCCGTGTGAGATATTTGAAATGTTATCATCATATCGTCTTCCACACTTCCTTCATACTCTAGTAGGTCTCTCAAACTCTGATAAAGAACCTAATAGAAAAAGAAACACATGTGTGTCATAAAAGTTTCAATAGATTTCACTGAGTTGTCTCAGAAGACGTGGAATCATCTGCCTCAAAAAGGATTGGTACACTCTACGACACAAAAGTTACCCAATATCCCCCGTAACAGCCCAAACAAAACTACAGGAAGCTCAGTGTCTGGAAAAACAACCAGGAGCAGATATCAAGGAAAGATAAAAAAGAAACTGCTGTATTTTATGTCAGATCATATTCAAGCAACAGGCTTTTATCTCCTCCATTTTGATTTAAAACCCAAACAACTAAGAAGTAACCCTGAACCACACATATAGGTCAAGTCATTCAAGTGAGAAAATGAACAAACCCCCCCCCCCCCAAAATAATAAAAATCACAACTTAGGTCAGAATTTTCCAAGTGTCATCTGAAATTCCCTGTAAGGGTTTGTTCTATTCAAAGGAGCAACCAGCCTTCCTCCCTGCTATGCCTTACGAAAAGCACTCTTGGAAATCAAAGGCTCTGCAGAAAATGAACAATTATTTGGTAGAGACAGAAGTGTAGCACTCAAAAATGCAACGTGAAGGTAAAAGCAATGACTGAGTGCAACTATGTTTTTTTACAGTGAATTAGAGATAATAATTTCCCCCTCAATGTTTTAATTATTGAAAGTTTACATGTAAGCCTCATCCTCTCATTATGTGCATCCTTTCGACTCTTCCACAGCACCTTAAAAAAATCCAAGCTGCCCAGAGAGGGTGTGGAGTCTCCTCTGGAGGTTTTCAAAACCCACCTAGATGCATTCCTGTGTGACTTGTTCTGTATGAACCTGCTTTAGCAGGGGCTGTACTGGATGATCTCTTTCCAACTCTGATCCCATCTGTGCCTCTGTACTGGAAATGACTGGACCTGGAATCGTTGGTGGCGACGGTTGGTGAACACCCACCCCATCCTTCACAGTATTAGAGAAAAAGCATTGGAGGCCTGGCTACTGTCAATTTCATTTTTGGTTTGAGTACCTCTGAGTAAGTGTTTAAGTCACATTAGAAAACAGATTTTAAAAAGGAGTCAGAGAAGCATAAAGAGCAGGGGAGAAAAATTAAGATATGTCCTGACTGCCTTGTTCCACAGAGACAAATCCACTTTTTAAAGTTGGAGTATGTAATACAAATTACAGGGAGCAATGGGTATTTCTGAACATCATTTTATAGAGAAACTGGTCAAAGCTGGCATGCTGCTGTATGTCACCATGTAGAGCAGACTAGATTTTTTCTTTTGTTGTTTACACATGGCTCGTTTTCTGATTAAACGAAAATAAAAGACAAGTTCTTTTAAAGCAGTATCATTTTACCCATCTTTGAAAAGCTGAAGACGTTGCACAACTTGCTTATGAAAAGGGGAATGTTCCGCCATTTGAAACAACATGAAGCATACTAATAACTCATAGCAGCTAGCATGAGGGAAACTACTGCTGATCTTTGGTTGCGGACAACACTGTACACATGCTTCTGTGCTTTCTCTACTAAAGCACGTGCACGGCTTAGTGTTTTTGTACAGCCAGCAGCTGGGAAGGGCTGGGGCAAGACAGACATTCATCACTGCTCCCAGACTGTAGGGGATATTCATGAACTGCCTCATCTGTCTTTTGCTTTATAGACAAAAAAACAGTAAAGAGCATGTCTACTGTTACTTTCACACGTTTTGTAGAAATCTGCTTCTACAATACCCTAATTTTAGAAGTCTCTTTGGGAAGATACTACTATAGATAGCTTATTCTTAATAGCACTGACTGACATTATGACATTTAGACAGTATGTAAAAAAAAAAAAAAAAAAAACTGAACAAAGCTCTATTTGTTGACTTGGAAATTCTGCCTCCTCCAAACCAGACACAGTCAGAGGTTTTATTGCTTGTGACTTAATTTTAACAGACTTTTCAAGTCACTGGTTATTTCACTTCCACTGCAGACAGGGATTTTGTGTTTAACTTAAATCTAGATTAAGTTATTACATGGAAAATGCATTAACAATCTCAAAAGAACACAAAGAACTTACAGGGTGAGAGTCTGCCAGATCACGGAACGTTCCTTTTTTGCCCATTAGCTTCCTGTAGACAACCATTGGAAAATGTACATCCAGTATACAGTTATTGTAAATAGCCAGGCCCAGTACTATGCCAATCAGTGTAAACTGACCCTCAGTTTCAAAAGAGGACGGATTAAACCAAAACAGTTTTGTAGATTCATCATATGTGAACATTCCTGTGAAAAAAAATGATGTAGAACAATTATGGTTACATTTCAATTAAAAAAGCCGTGTAAAACATACTGTTACAAACCCATTTGCATTAGAATGCCTCAAAAACATGTTCAACTTCATATTATACTGAATTTAAAGGCAAGGAGAAGCTACTTACCTTAGGGTAACTGGAGCTGCTAAAAATACTGTTACTCACATTACCACTAATAGAATGCAGGAGACCTGAGATACACCATCCCGCAACGCCTGTGGAAGCTGTACGTACATGCACCACCTCTCATCCCCTTCCATCACCCAGGAAGCAGCACCACGTTGTCACCATAGATTGTAACTTTGATAATACAGCAGTGCAAGAAAAGAACACAACCAAACCCCATGTGGATGAAACAACTGTGAAGAAATCCAATTCTACGAAGTGATAGCCTTCCTCACAGACTTTTCCAGGCCGGTTCCAGCAAAGAAACAGGATGAGACACAGAATCACTGAATCCCTACTCCATTTACTATGACGATGGAGAAGGGATTAACCCACACACATGATCTTAGGATTTAGACACCTAACAGGTTTGTTTGTCTAAAGGTACTTGACAGGGTTGTTGTTGCTGCAGCTATCACATCCTAACGAGGTGAAAATTTAACATGGGACTGTTGTTTCACAGGAGGGCTTGCAATTTTAACAGCTTGCCACTGTTGAAAGGGAGAGGTTTTGCTCCCTTTCATCTGATCCAGCTCACTACTTCAGGTGACCAATTTCCTGCGAAGTTCACAAGCTGAGTTACCTTCACAGAAGGCTTCAAACAGCTGGACTGGCACATACCAGGAGCTGGAGGGAGCACATAGGACTGGATAGACAAGGAAAGGGCAGAGAGTCCCTTACCCTTTTGGCTGTAGTCGCTGGATTACCTCTTGTTTATGAAACCAGAGTTTGTACACAGGCTATAAACTTTTTAAAGTCCCACAGTAAAAATCCATTGCTTACCTGACCAAATATCAAAGCAAGATAAATGCAAAACTCAAGACTTAAAGGGAGAAAGAGCACTCTGCACAAGGATAGCCCCAGAGACTTGTTGCTTGTACAACTAGTTCTCATGACTTCCAGACAGAATCTAAAGAAAAGTGTCCAAGCTTCTTCCTCTCACACAGCAGAACTTCTATGCATGTGGTCAAGAGCATGTACTGCCTTTGCCACAAGATGTCACCTCTTAAGAGGATTTGCTTATTTACAACACACGGCGATCATAGAACCATCACAGTTGCAAAAGACCTTTAAGATCACGGAATCCAGCCACTGATCTAACACTGCCAAGCCCATCACTAAACTAAACCACATATCCTTCAGCACCTCATCTGTGTGTCTTTTGAATATCTTCAGGGATCGTGACTCTACTACCCCCCTTGGCAGTCCATTCCAATGTTTAATAACCCTCTCAGTGATAATGTTCTTCCTAACATCCAATCTAAACCTCCCCTGGCACAACTTGAGTGCATCTCTTCCTGTCCCATCGTTCATTACTGGAAAGAAGAGAGTGACTGCCACCTCACTACACCTTCCTTTCAGGTAGCTGTGGAGAGTGATCATGTCTCCTCTCAGCCCTTTCCAGCCATTCTGCCCCAAGTCTATAGCATTACATGGGGTTGTTGTGGCCCAAGTGCATCATCTGGTCTGGCTGCACATTTACTGAGTGTGTACTCAATCCCCTCATACAGATCATTGATAAAGATGTTAATGTACAAACTGATTACAAACCCACAAAATCACTCCTAAGACTGAAAATAAGACGTCACCTTCATCCAAGAGATAATTCCCAAATTCTCACATTCAGTGTAAAGAAATTAACTGCAATCTCATTCAGAGAGTCTGGCTATTACCTAAAATTGTGATTATCTCTCTCAATAAGGTACTAGGCCAGGGTCAGCCATTAGTGGAGCACACAAATAACAGACTAACATCAGGTAAGGTGATTGAAAATCAGAAACAGATGAGCAACACACGTGCACACAGGACAAATAGTAAACGGAAGCCTCCATTACATTTTCTGAATTCACTGAAGTAACTTCTATTTTGCTGGCACAAAACCAACAACTTGTACTTTCTGGAAGATGATGGAAGAGTTAAACAGCCAAAGTAAACAAGTCCATTAAGTGTCTAATCATGAAGGACTAACAGCTTACCCAGATCCACATATGGAAACACTTTGATGTGTTACAATACTTTAGTAACTGACCAATTTACATTGTAGTAAGTACATTAAAAATCATAATTAAAAAACAGAAGAAACTGGAAGCTGCAATAAGGGGAAAAATCTTGCACAGTGTTTCTAGGAATATTATATGAAGTGATTCCTTCTTCCCTTTTGCCATGACCACCACTGGTCAGAAATCTAGCATTTTGTCTGAGTTATTGCCTCCTTTGAGTAAAACTTTAAGGTGGCTTAATATGAAAACACTTGAAATGTAACGGCAAAGAAATCATTAGAGCAATAAATATAACTCTACACATTACTATCAGAGGACAGACATTTTCTATTCCATTTACAGGATTTACTTCGTGTTCTCTGATAAATGACATGTTTACAAATCAACAGAAGTCACACTTAATATATATGGTGTGTAAACTGTTATATTGCAGTGTGTATTAATAGGTGCAAAAACCCCAAAGATGACTGTAAAAACAAGCTACATTTTCTGCTTTCACAAATTTATGCCAAAAGCCAATAAACGCCTTACTTTTAATTTAGGGTTGATATGAACACAAAAAGTGTACTCTTTGTATTTTGAATACAGATTAAAATGCAGGAACATCTAATCTATTACCCATCTTTCCACACACACAGGATGCATATATATACATTGGCTGTATCTTAGCTAAATTAGACTTAAAAAAGGAGTATTTACTCCTAAAAAGGAGTATTTCAATATAGGCATCCCACATAACTTCTGTTTAGATAAAAACCCAGCTCAAAGTGTATTTTGCATTGGAAATACAACCTAAAGAACTAAGATTTCCTTATTTTGCAGTACTCTGATTTATTCTAAGTAACTTTGCTAATTTAGATTCCAAATCTCCGCAAGCTAACAGGAGTTTTCAAAGTGAGCAAGACAATTGTTACAAGAACTGGTTTGTGTACAGTGAAGGGCAAGGGCCAAGGTTCATGTTATCAATTCTGGGGACTTTAACTTGGTTAAAAAGATTTTGTGTTTCTTCATCAACTTTCTAAGCTACAAAACCAGAAACAATGGCTTCTTTAAAAAAAACAGTTGAATGAATCCATACTAACCAATGGCTGTAAGATGATGAGACTCTTTAATGCAAGCCATTACAGGAACTACAGTGTGACATCCTATTTCACATAATCATAGAATCATAGAATAGTAGGGGTTGGAAGGGACCTTTAGAGATCGTCTAATCCAACCTGCCTGCAGAATCAAGTTCACCTAGATCAGGTGGTATAGTAACATGTCCAGGCAGGTCCTGAAGACCTCCAAGGAGGGAAACTCCACAACCCCTTTGGGCAGCCTGTGCCAGGGCTCCCTCACCTGAACAGCGAAATAGTTTTTTTCTTATATTTAAGTGGAACTTTTTGTGTTCCAGCTTTATCCCATTACTCCTTGTCCTTTTGCTAGATACAATAGAAAAAAGGGATGCCCCAACCTCCTGACACCCACCCTTTAGATATTTGTAAATATTAATGAGATCCTTCTCAGTCTCCTCTTCTCCAGACTAAACAGTCCTAGTTCCTGTAGCCTTCCCTCATATGAAAGATGTTCCAGTCTCCTGATCACCCTGGTGGCCCTGTGCTGTACTCTCTCCAGCAGTTCTCAGTCCCTCTGGTGCTGAGGAGCCCAGAACTGTACACAGGACTCTAGATGAGGCCCCACCAGGGCAGAGTAGAGGGGGAGAAGAACCTCCCTTTATCTGCTGGTTACACTCATCTTGATGCATCTCAGGATGCTATTGGCCTTGGGTCTCACTTCTACCACAAGGTAGCTTTACCACAACGCTTTAAAACACTTTATTGTCAGAGCAGCACACAAGCTGCGTGTTAAAAGTGTGCTGCCATTGCTGTGTAAATCCAGAAGTGTACAAGATTGGTACAGGGATCAAGAAAAAAATGAGTAAGATCGATATGTGACTGTTAAAACACAAATGTAAAACTTTGGCTCCAACATATCAAGTTACTCCTAGTTCTTAACTAACTACAGTCAAATGTGACATTACTGCCACACTTTGGATCTACACTTTCAGAACTTCCCAAGCTGAAAAGGGACCTTGAAAGATTACCTGGCCTGATCTTTTGTGAGAAAAGCAGATCAATTAGTAAATTATTAGAATACATACCAATATCTGGATTGAAGATTTCTTCCACGACCAGCTGAAAAAATTCTTTGGAAACACCTCCTTCATCTACCCCTTGCTCTCCTTCAAATTCAACATACAATTGCTTCTTCAAGTCTGCAGGATTTTCCATGGCAATCATCTCTAGCTATTGAGTAAACAGATATAAGTATTTAATTAGTAAATATATTTACTAGAAGAGTCAGTTGAGTATCAAATAATGAAACCAAAATTTCCTTCCAAAACTAAGAAGAAAGCAAGTACAAATCACACAGCAAAGTCTCAGAAACCAATAGTAATGCTAAATTCCTCTAGGACCGTATTAGAATTTGGAGATTAATGCAGCAAGAAATTTATCACAGATCTAATCTGTTAGCCTTCTCAGTTTCTATTCTTTTATGCACTTATACAAAACAAGTTAGCACAGTATTGTACAAAAGTCACAAAAAAACAGTATGAAAACAAGATGTATTATTGGGATAATTAAATAGCATTATTAGGATAACTGAATTCCTCTGACAATGAAAAGACATTGCAATCTGATCTACATGTCTGACAATGCATGGTTTGCAAAGGGATTACACAGATATGTTTTCAGAACCAGCATGTGGTAATTTACAGTGAAAGACAAAAGAAAAGCCTTTGTCTAGGAGCTGTATCTCACAAAGAGCTGGGGAAAAAACACCCAGAAATAAACAGACACCAGTCAAATTGATACCCTTTCCTCTTGGATCCTAAGAAGTCTCAGAAATCTCTTGCTCTTATTTCTTCCACGTCTTTAAACAGTTCTACCACACTGCTTCCAAAGTGAAAATTCAGTTAAAAGTCAAACAGAAGTTGTGACACTTCATAGGAAAGGGTTTTATAGCTGTCATGAAGGCTATTACAAGCCTTTCACTTTCTTCCAACAAAAAAAAAAAAAAAA
>WBNH01000483.1:34724-77109 GCA_013401255.1 Urocolius indicus | reverse complement strand
CAACAACAAGCACAGCACTGCAAGAACTACTGTGGAAAATCACTACCATCCCAGACCCACTACAGAAGGAAAGACTGCAGGACCTGGGGCTGTTTAGCCTGGAGAAGACTAAGGAGACCTCATCAACGCTTATAAGTACTAAAGAATCAGGAGGATGGGGTGACACATTTTTCTGTAGTATCCAGTGACAGGACAAGGGGTAATGGACAAAAGCTGGAACACAAAAAGTTCATCTTAAACAAAATGAGAAACTTCTTTCCTGTGAGAGTGAGGGAGCCCTGGCACAGGCTGCCCAGGGTGGCTGTGGAGTCTCCTTCCTTGGAGGTCTTCAAGACCTGCCTCCTGCCTGGACATGTTCCTATGCCACCTGATCTAGGTGAACCTACTTCTGCAGGGAGGTTGGACTAGATGATCTCTAAAGGTCCCTTCCAACCCTGCCATTCTGTGATACCATTCTATGATACTAAGAGTCGCTTTGGGGAGTTCTGCACTATGTGCCTGTGCTGTCGTCAGGAGGTGTATGTGCGAATCTGAGTGCAGTGAACGTGCATACAGGTGTTACTGTTGTTACCTTGGGAGCTAATCAACAAGTGGCCTTGTAGGAAGCACTGCGGGAGTGTGTATTTGTGTGGCAGAATACCTGCTTTGTCAGGCTTTGCTCAAGCCAATGCAACAGGAAAGTCCATGTTTCTCACTTCATTAGCAGTTTTGTGAGGACTGTGTAGTCCTTACTGCCCAGAGTGAGCATAGCCCAAATCCACTTTCAGCAAGTATGTATTTGCTTCATTTTAGGAAAATATAAATAAAACTATTTCATTAAATAGCTTCATTAAGACATTTTTAGCTGCCTGTGGAATAGGTTCCCTAAAATAAATGCCTTTTAGTTCTCAAAGTCTCGACGATGACCACTGGGGGGAGCAAATGGCTTGTGCAGATGCAGTCTCTGCAGCGACTCAAAGGACCTCTCTTCACGGACGGCACAGGAAACGCAAACACTCAAGCGTCTCACATTTAAGAATTAATTTGGTACCTAATAATTATTTAGAGGTTAAAAATAAATTGTATTCCTTAAGTCGTCTTTGCTAAGGCGATATCTCATTCCTAATGCATCATTTCCATTACCTACCTTGTCATCATTCCCCCCAGATAAGCCCCTCATCCCTATTATAACACTTTTCTTTATTATCTTTTGTTTTCAATTACCACTTTCAGCTAGAGTCATTTTTTTTCCCACAGCCCTACAGAAGATCCAGTGAAGTGCCAGCGGGCATCCCAAGAGAACAAGACTGCTTGTAAACCTGTGCTGTGAGGTGGCAAAAATATCCCTGGCAGCAGGACATTTGAGGAGCAGTACAGGGAAGGGGCAAGCCAGGTATGAGAGCACCAGCAAGAAATGACATCTTAAATTTGTGTGGGAATCTGTTCTGCAGTGGTTAAACTGGGCACGGGCTCTGTCAGCTGTTGGGGAATAGCCCAACTAACCTCTGCTTGCTATTCTGCATGATGTGAAACAGAAAAGCATGTAACGTACCATAAAAATCAGATCCACCATTCATTAGCTCTTGTCTTCTCAGTTAGTTGTATCTGAGGCCACATGCTCATCTATAAGTTTGGCCTACACTTACATTTTGCACTGTAACAACTAGGCTAATTAGAAGCATGATTTGCTTTTTACCAAACTAATTACTTCCTCTCTAACATAACTGGATGCAATCATGGGATATATCACTGCCAGGCTGTTCTCAGTGATGTCCAATGGTAGGACAAGGGGCAATGGGTACAACCTGGAACACAAGAGGTTCCAAAGAAACATAGGGAAAAACTTTTTCACTGTGATGGTGAGGGAGTGCTGGAGGGGACTGCCCAGATGGGCTGTGGAGTCTCCTTTTCTGGGGCCGTTGAAAACCCACCTGGTCGAGTTCCTGTGTGACCTACTCTAGGAGGCCCTGCTCTAGGAGGGGGGTTGGACTAGATGATCTTTAGAGGTCCCTTCCAACACTTGAGATTCTGTGATTCTTTAGAGAAAGAAAGAATATCAGCATAAAGACTTCAATATATTAGTGTTACTTTTTTTTTTACCAGTAAACTAAGGTCTTGGTTGGCTATTACTTCACAGTTTTACACTAGGCCAAACTCATGTCTATCCAGTATGGTATATGTTATACCAACACATTTCCCATTCATGCAATTTTACAATGAGGTGCTGTGCAATGTAGTGCACTTCAATTGGGCCTGTGTGCAGTTATAAGGCAGATGGGTACAGAAGAAAAAAAAAGAGAAAAATACTTACAGAAACATACATTTATAATGTTGCTTTTGTAATATGTGGAATGACAAACTGATTTATTAGGCATTCACCTAGCAGTGAGTGCTACACACATATATTACATAGTCAAGGCCTTGATGTGCTATATTGTTAAGGCAAGGAAGAAGCACACATGGATCAGATTACCTAAGAACAAATGCTAAAATTACAAAAGTTTCATTTTAAAAATGAAGCCTGGTGCCAGGGGTAGTAAACAGATTCACAGAATCACTGCATTTGGAAAAGACCTTTCACATAATCAAGTCCAATCAAAATAAGCCTTAAAGTTGTATGAAAATGTATTGTAGTTAAATGAATTTAAGTTGTGCCAGGGGAGGTTTAGATTGGACATTAGGAAGAAGTTTTTCACCAAGAGGGTTGTTAAGCATTGGAATGGGCTGCCCAGAGAGGTGATGGAGTCACCATCCCTGCAGATATTCAAAAGATAGATGAGGTACTGAGGGATATGGTTTAGTGATGGGCTTGGCAGTGTGAGGTTAGTGGTTGGACTTGATGATCTTAAAGGTCTTTCCCAACTGTAATGATTCTGTGATTCAATGATAATCTAAAAGACCACCAATTGACATTTACTTTTTGTCTTCCATCAAGTCCCCAAAATGATCTTCTGGCATTTACCCTACCACATTGTCCACTTATTTCTAGAAAGGACAGATATGTAGTTAAACTCCATACTATTTAGAACAGATAAAGCAAATAAAATGCATGAACTGCCAAATAGATTATTCCAAGGAGAAAATCTACATAACTTAAAGCACTAAATATGTTTTTCTTAACTTGAATTTGTTACTGTTCAGAAGAGGAGATAAACCCCAGCGATTCACAGCGGGAAGTGGAACAGTTAGTGCAGCAACCTCCAATTTATATCTTGTTTGGTCCACTAGAGATGGTTCTACAAAACAGGAGGTTTTGTTTCCTTTTTGGTCCAATTAGGTTTCAAAGTGAGGCAAAAGAAAATCTCACTGTCTGTCAGAGTATTTGAGATTTTTCTAATAGGTTGAAACATTGTATCTTACCACCTATAATTATACTAACACAGGCCTTTCAATCCTCTTTAGACAGTAAGAGATCTGTAAGAGAAAAGTAGATCTTTCACTGGTTATCAGTTGCTTAAAAGTAAGTGATACCTCTAGCCCAAGGTAGCTTCTGCATTGTCTTTCTCAGAAAGCATTTCCCAATTACTTCCTTTAAAATGACAATACTCGTATAAATAAATTACATCTTTATAGTAATAGACTTCTTCCTGGCTGTCCTCAAAATATAGGCTAATTATGTGGCTAATGTACTTTTTTTTACTTAATAGTTTCAGATGCCTATCCAAATTGGGCAATCTAAAATAAAAAACTGAGCAAGAGCATAAATGCATTGAAGATGAAAAACACCTGGCAAAACACTCTTTGCACACCTGAGTTTTACCCTCCAGGCATTTCTATGAAATAGTCTACCTGCCTGCCAGGTGTCAGGTCAGAATTTATTATTCCACCTGCAGAGACCATTATCAGTGATGACACAGCCTGTATCACCCCAGACCTTTTATGACCAATGCTACCTACTAGCCTCCTACTCCAAAGTGCTGCAGTTCATTGAAAACCTTTTAAAATCTAAATGATTTCAAATACACCACAACTGCATTTATGCTTGAAACAAACCTTTATTTTGTAGTGCTTAAAAAGGTTTTTGCAAAACCGTAAATGTTGATGTATTTGTTTAGGAATCATGAACCAAAAGGGTTTATGCTCGCACATACACACATACTGAACTGTCTTTAAAATCTAGACAAGAGTATTTTCTACCTTGATTGAGGCCTTTCAAATCTAGACTCCATTTCAGAGTGAGATTTTACTTATATCTCACTCATATTTAAAAGCTTAAGTTTATGTCCTACTCTCCTATTTAAAAGCTGTAGTTTATTTCAAGCATGTCGCTGCCACTTTCCAATGGCCAGCAATTTCATTCTCTATGAGCTCATGGAGTTCTTAACCGGGTAGGTTTTGGTTCCCACACAATGCTTTGAAAACAGATGATCTGGGTCATTGCAATGTTCATTCTACTGCGCAGTAAACTGAAATGTGGCACATACTAAACTTTATTCACCTCAGCTGTATTACTCTCTGAAAGCTGGAATTCTTCTTGACTCACACTAAAACGTGATCTACAGACACAGCTATGTTATAAGCACAGATTGTCTGCCTTAAGAAAAACAAAACCCACTCCTTAAAAAACTTGGTGTCCCAGCTCAAGTATAAGCTGCACCCACAAAATCACTCTTTTACAATGATAAGCAGCATTCTTATTCATTATAGCTATATTAACAAACTCTTTACAATCATAGAATCACAGAATGGTAGGGTCGGGAGGGACCTTTAGAGATCAGCTAGTCCAATCCTCCTGCTAAAGCAGGTCTGCCTAGATCAGGTCACACAGGAACATATCCAGGTGGGTTTTGAAGACCTCCAGAGAAGGAGCTTCCACACCCTCCCTGGGCAGCCTGTGCCAGGGCTCCCTCACCTCAACAGTCAAATAATTTTTTCTTATGTTTAAATGGAACTTTTTGTGTTCCAGCTTCATCCCATTACCCCTTGTCCTGTTGCTAGCTACAATGCAGATCAACTCCAAGAAAATTTATATAGGTTCCAGAATATCTCACTTACTTGTCTGTAATGTCAGTGTTTGCTGCAGAACTCGCACCTAAGGGGAAAAGCAGCAACCTTGGCTCCCGTGAAATCAAACTGACTACACAGCAGCAAGACACTAACGCTTCAAAGAGGAACTGACCCAGTCATCTCAGTGGGACATCGAGTTAATGCACTCTTTCTGGCATCTCTCAGCAGCTCTCCTGCAAGCAACACCATTTTCCCTTCCAAAGAGCAGTTTCTCCTAGTACCTTCTGCAATTAAAAAATCTAGAGTATTTGAAATATGTGCCAAATTACTTACATTAAAAAGAATTCAGTACAAAACGTCTTTGAAGAGACGCCGCTGCCTGCGTTGCATCTGGCTCTGTATGGAATGAATTCACAAACAACTCCAAGTATAGCTGCCACAGAATTCTCTAGATGCTACTTGAAAAGCTACAGCCAGCAGCACAAAAAGTGCCCTTCAGTGTGGGCAGAGCTCGTGGCATCTCAGTCATAGAGTCCCGCTAGTCCAGAACAACACAGAATGGTTCTGAGGGTACCAGCCAAGACTCCCTCTCCGCCAATGTAGCAAAAGCACAAGGTTACACCCCACGAAGTCATGAGGGGTTTGGTGATAGATCCCTCTATAGATCTTACCACGTGTTACCATGTCCATCGCTGTGACAGCACAGTGAGATACCAGTCAGGAGAAGGAACCTCCAAAGCCATACATGCTGCTGCTAGAAACAAGTACATCTCTGACTACTGTCAACCTTAAGAAATTAGAGTTAAAATTCAAACACTCGATTACATTTGCATAGTTGTGAACATTTATTAGTTACAATGTAATGAAAATCAACTTTTTTTTGGTACAGGCAGAAGTAAAAACATACATGATATAGAAAAAAAAAATCACAGCTTTCAAAACTGGCTTATGTTGCTTAAAATGAGTCAATCTGGTTGTATTTCAAGGCATTGGACTTTAATACTGAATTTTATGCCAAACTATCACACAGTGCAAGAAATATTCTGCAATAGTATAAATTCCATACAGCAGTCTTTAGAGTATTTACTCACAGAATCTCACGGTGGCAAAAACAAACCCCAAATGTGCCGAATATTTCTTCCTTTAAACACAAAACATCGCTGAAGTTAATTTTTTATCTTTCTTTACATATTCTCTATTACAAAAATAATCAGATTGTGGATTTGACAGTGTACTCTACAAATAAATGCACCACGGACGACAGGAATTGTAACTTGGGGACAGTTACTTTACAAAGTGTATTATAAAAATAAATTATATGGCAAACATCAAACAAAATCAAGCACGTGCCTTAGGCTTTGCAAATAAAAGTGAAATTCAGCTGGCAGAAAAGACTGCTTCTCCCTCTCTGACTTCCGAGATGTCTTTCCAAATATCAGCGAGGCCCTTCACTCTTAAAAGCTCTACCAAGAAAAATATATATATCAAATCTAATGGAAGCAATAAACACTTCCATGAATAATCAGTAGCACAAGTGACCCTGGTGTTGATGGCAGAGAAGCTTCTACAGTGATCCATCCGTCTGGCAAGGAGGGCAGTGCACACAGAGAGCGTACAGTGGGGACGGTAACTCATCTAGAGTTCATGCGTAACTGGTGAATGATGACACTCTCTAAAAGAGAAGAGAGCAAAACATTTGGGTTCATGAAACTGCAAATCGAGGTTACTTCAAAGAACAATCACAATGGCAGCCCATTTCACTCCTAGAGTGCCTCACAGACTTACTCTCACATCACTGGGTGATAAAAACTATCCTGGCTAATGCTACAAAGGGAAACTAAATTAGTACCAGGCTAAGGCTGAGAGGCCCTTGGCTTCCACTTCAGTGTCCAGACCATCATTTGGTGGGCCTCAAGGAAAAAGAATAACACAGTTGAATGGATTAAACCACAGGGGCACAAAGGTGCTAACCCAGGATCCAAATCAGTTAGAGGCAAACTTGGTAATTGGGTCTCTGGTATCCTGTCTAAACAAATCCATCTTAAGCCTTGCTGGCAATACTAAAATAGGGATAAGGAAGAGGTATGGGGTCATTTCTCATTTTTTAGTGAAATCTGGCCTAGAAATGTGTGCTGGATTTATTTGGAAGTCTGATTGAATTGTGCTATTGCCTTCAACAGGGATAAATTTCAGCCACGGAGTGCAAAACTAAGCATTGACACTGTCTTTGAAAGGCTGGGTTTAACTTTGTTCTATGTGTAATGCAGGAGATCCCCGAGATGATCCTTGACCTTGATTATCTCTGGGCTTTGCTGAAACACTTAATGACCTGCCTGGTCTTCTGTCCTTTGTATATACACTGATGGGACAAGCAGCTTCTTTATAAGAATTTAACTGTCAGTGACATTTTTTTTCTCTGAAAAGGTAATTTTATGCATTTCAAATAATAAGACTGTACCAAGCTAACTAGAAACACACACTAATACATGTTCAGTAATATTTTCTTCATTGAAATGATTTCTCTTTAAGATTGCTTCCTCTCTCCATTAGGCTGAACACTGTTCAAAGTTTACACGACTCAAGAAATGACACCAATCCTATTGTTATTCCTTTTTACATTTTATCGACTTCTGTCTTTGTCTGCTTCCTGAAAAAAAGATTTGCAAGATGTTTGATTAAGTTACACAAGAAGAAAGAAAAATCCAAGCCTTTTCCATGTACTCTCAATGCCAGAACTTTGTCACTAGATGGCAGACTCCAGTGATGTGATGACTTTCAAACACGGTCAATCAGAAAGGCAGAACTAAGGTAACTTTTAAGAAAATATGTAAAGGTAAATGAAATAATTTCCCAAATAGAAACTATTTATTTTCCACACAATTTATCAATAACAAATGATTTTCAACAAGATATGTATACCAGCTCTAACAAATTTGAGCAATTAATGGGAAAGAATGACAAACTACAGTAAGATTTTACCTTACAACCACTGCTGCTCTCTAACTTCACGGTCTTGGGGACTTACGATAGAAAAAGCTGAATGCATTTCATATCAAATTGTAACCTCAGACAAACTAACAGCAAACTCTACACAAAACATTTATTTTTTCTTAATATTCACTGTACACATGATATATTAATGAGTTCAGAAAGAAGATCCTAAAAACTAAATGAGTAGTAGAAAAATATCATGCTCAGCTCTGTCGCTGAATGAACACCAGGTTCTGAATCAGTCTCCCTCCTACAGACCAAATATAGAAGTTATGCAGGAAAGAGTAGGAGAAATACTTAAAAAAATCATAACTTCTTCCTCTAGTATTCATTTGGTCATTCATCACACATGTATATGTATGTGTATGTGTATGTGTATGCTCTTCATTTGTTTACTTGTTCTTTGTATTTGAAATGTTTCTATGTATACAAATACATTTATTTTAACCACACATGTATACATACACACTCTAGTTACTAAAAGGGATGCCTGAGCAGTTATGAAGCGAAAATGATAGGACAGATGTTGTCAGAGGTCTGTTGAACCACCCTCTGTAGGAATATGATTTTATCTGTAGTATATGATGTCATACATTTTTCTAGCATTATAGATGTGAATATTTCAAGGAGCCATCACTTAAACAAAACTATTTTAATGAAAAGAAAACAAAGTTAATGTAAAACTGCTAATTCTGCTTTCAGTGCCACTGATGTAAATCATCATACCAGTTCATGGAACAAAGCACATCAGCTGACATTTTAGCATACCAAGTTTAATTTCTTCTCACAATGTATACAAACAAGTAGCACTAGATAATACAAAAATGTATGTAGCACAGACAATGCACATCCAAGCAACAGAACAGTATTTTTATTTCTTAAATCCTGAATAGTTTTTCCAGTGAAGAACCATTCATACCTGAGTGATTCATACCTGCCTCTCAGAACTGATAGCTCTTTATCTGAGAGTAGTTAACCCTGATAGTGTCTTCCAAACAGCCAAGTTAAGAGCAGCGTGTAGGGAGATTCAGTGTGAAGGTAATATCTATAATAAGAAATGTTGCACATAGTCTTGCCTGAAAGAGGTAAGGCAAGATTAAAGGAAAGAGGACAACTCACACTGACTTAGGGGAGAAAACCATTCCCTAAACAACAACAAGTTTGAAAGATGAACTCGCAGAAACTCCTGCCAGCAAACTACAGGATTGGCCACTGATGTGTGACAAGAACACAGAACTGGTCTGAAAATTGTCCTGATTATTGCAGCTTCTGCCAAGCACCTTAAACCTAGGAAAGTCAGTAACTTACCCTCTTTAAAGACATGCTCTTCCACATCTGCCCAGAATTACTGAATAGTCACATAAATACTGAGCATGTTTTAGAACATGTGTAGCATATTCCAGACACTAACATATGACTTGGCATCCAACTGTCATGACTCTACATACTAAAATGACTTTAGAGATTCCTCACGTGATGCTGATTACTATGTGCTGTAAGTGCTTTGAGGTTTCCATATGGTAAATGTACATGCTCTATGGGTGTATTCAGAAAAGTCACAAAATGTTATTTGTTTTTGGAAAAAAATCACACAAAAGGAAACAAAACAAAATAAGGCTGGCAAAATAAATCAAAATCTCTATTTTCCTTCTATTATTTACTAAGCAGGTTTACTGACCTGAGAGAAATCTCCCTGGCAATGAGGCTGAAGTTCTGTGCTCCCTCGTTTTCATTCACACTTACTCAAATGTACTGCTCTGCTACCGCCCACATTAGCAATACTCACACATAACTAATTCAGGTGAAAGGATCTAATCTAGAGAGCACAGTGGAAAACTTACTAGGAACTAGAACCAAAATCACAGAGATCATCTGGAGCACTGATGTGCACCTCCTCGGTTCAGGTGTGCGGCTCCTGAATGGGTTGGTGTTTTCCCTCCTCTTCCCTCTCTCCAACTTACTGCTGTCCTAAGCCATATGTTCCCACTGCTGGGCTGGAGTTATCACAACTGCTTATGTGGCCATGCAGTCAGCCAGAACAGGGCATCTCTCCAGCTGACTTTGAATCTTTCCAAAAGTACAAAGATTGGTTCTCAGCCAGCTCAGTTCCTGATGAAGCACTGTAAATATCATTATTACTCTGAGTTGAGTGCATTTTCCTACTGAAACTGTTCCACTTCCCTAAAAATGATAAAAATCAATACAGAGGAAAAGGTAAAAGAGAGAAAGCAAGAGGATGAGTCACTCTAGATGATCACTTGAGCAGAGGAAGTCTTGGTTTCTGTACTGTAATCCAGTAATGTAGAATACACATGAAGCCTTGTAAATAAAGGTCGTAATGTTTTCCTATAGATTGGTGTACCAGAGCTTGATTCTTTGGTGCTTATTTAAATCTGAGACGTGAACTAAGCTTATCCTTGTGGTATTTCCGACATCACACTCTCATGTTCATTGTTTGATCCTGTATGAAGGTGAGCCCATGCCACATTCTTCTGTGCAGTGGGGCACTGCTAAGGTCTTGCTCCTCTTCTCTGTCACCCTTTTTGTTAACCTGGAAGAATTTTTTATTCTTTGCTTTGTGAGATTTGGTTGAAATTGGTTGATGTGTTCAATGCTATTCATCAATGAAGGACAGACGGATAAAACCAGACATTTCATCTTTTATACTTTCTTTTCACAAAAGGCCAGGCTCAAAGGCAGCCTTTGGAACGGGGACCGGAATGCAAAGGGCTCTCTCAGTTCAATATCCTGACCACTCACTCATTCTCTTGCTTTTGCTCAGTGAATACTGAAGCCCTCCCTGCCTGTACAGGAGGGAATGAGAATGTCACCTTTCCTTCAACAGTCTGTTGGTGCCATCAGTGAAACAGGCTGGAGCAGATGTGAGCTTGAGTCTCTTAAGATATTGGGGAGAAAGGGGATCTGTCTCCCATCTTTGAAGAAAGGCTTTTAAAAGCAGCAGCAGTACCCCTACATTTGCATGGTATTTGATCTACTAGGAGGCACTCATCACTCCACACTCACTTTAAAACAGTCTACGCCTTGTTTTGCCTGTGCCTGCCTTCTTTCTTTTTCTGGCTTGAGAGCCTTTATGCTTTTTGCCAGATTCCTTTTAGTTCAGATCAGTTCCCCAGTAAAGTTCAAACAATTGTGTCAGCTTAAGGGACAACCACATGGAAGTCGAGTACTTTCTTGGCTGGAGGTGACAAAGGCAGGGCTACAGCATTTGACTGCATGTTACATCCTGACTTTATGTGACTATGAAATTGTGGCTTGACTTAAAGCCCTTAGAGGAAACACAAGAATATCTAGATTACAGATTTCAGGGCTGCAGTACTAGTTGTCAGCTGAAACACTGACTAGATAAGGGAGGTGGAAGAGCTTCAGGAAAATCTTCAGGATACCTCTGAGGCTTAGGTGCCATCTTTATACCTTCTTGTCTAAATTGCCTTCCTGAGGTCACCTATTTACTGAAATGTCACTAAACATAACTGTCTTCAGATTCAGAGGAAATGCCAATATAATAAAGACAGTTATGCTTCAACTTTTAAAGACTTCTGTACTAAAGGTTTTCATTTTTGTTCATCTTACCCTTCTACCTTTAAGAAACAAGAAACTCAGGTCAATTAAAATAGATGTTAAAAAGGATGAGTACAACTAAATACCTATTTTTTTTGCTAACAGACAGTTGCCTGATTCCAACTCTTCAGGCTTCTGCTCTGGAGCAAAAGTTCATTTTTTTTTTTGTAGTGCTGTCCTCAGGAAAAATAACAGAATCCTCAGTTTTACCTGTCTGGAACTTCTTAAGTCCCTCTCATGAAATCCAACTGACTCTACAAGAGTTAATCCCTGGCCTGTGCCTGCAGTTCTGGTTCAGTTGTGCTAATTTGTGTGTCCTGGATTTCAGGTACTGTAAGGCTGTGTCTCGTTACTTAGTTTCTTGGATCTCAAGCAAAACAAACCAGTTTTCCAACCACAGACACACATAGAATGTTGTCTTGGGTACAGCAACAGTTAACTAAGGAACTAGGTTTCTTTGAAACAAGGATCTGAAAAGGAAGGCTTAAGGCAGCTGTAGTTCATCACTGTATCAAGTCACATTAGCTCAGGGCTTATGTTCACAATATTATTTAAATGACTGTTTTGACCCGAAGTCTGGCTGCAGTACCAGTATTTAGAGTGAAGATCCCAGAAAAGAAAAGCTCTTAATCATGTGTTTTCTTCAAACATCTGCTAAAAAGTCTGTGTTACAATAAGAACGGTAACACCTAAGCAACAATGTATTGACAAATTGAGGCTTTTTTTTTTTGATAACCATTAGTTGAGAGGATCTGATGTATTTGTGGCGTAGTAACTCACATTGCTTGCTGATTCCAGTTTCCAAGTTCTATCTGAAATACTGGCAGTTGAGTGTTGTGAGAAATGCTACCAATACAGATCTTATTTTCAGATATCATAGGAACCAGAACCTTAAAATTAACGGGTATGGCAGGTGCTACATGTGTAAAAATTGAAACCTATTTCAATGGCGAGGATTATGCTAGGATAATGGCCACATCTGGATCTTAAACTGGAGAGCAATGCCAAGTGCAGACTGAAGTCTAAACATTGCTTGGACTGAATAAAATCTTGTTGACCTTCTGAGGCAGATTCTTCCATCCAACCCCTTCTCCCAGACAGAAAGCCATTTAACATTTCACCCACTGGTGCATTTTCTTTTCTGTGAATTGTATTTATTATTTATTGGTGATCTTCTTGCCTTGCCTTCTGAAAGTTGTTCCTAACCACTGGGTCCTTTACAGCTTGCTATGATGGTTGAAGTATAATGTAAGCTTTAAACCCCTCATTTACGAGTTCTGCTTGGCTCCATTCAATTTGGTTATGGCTTTCTTCTGTGAAAATTGATCGTTTAATGGAAATGCCTTTTAATAACTTTACTGGCATTAAATAAACAATCAGAACAATCACTGTCATCCACACCATTTCCATGCTGGAAGAATTACTTAAAACATGCTGAAAAATGCAAACATACAAATGAGGAAATCACAAAGAAGGGAGGAAAAACAATGAATTGCCATGGTATTGTGAGGCAGCCCGTATTTAAGACAAAATATTTCAAACAACTGAGAATTGAGAGTAACTTCCAGAGCAAACCCTGTCTCTTTCATTGTTTGTACTTCAGATGTGCTTTTAGACAGCAATTTCTGCCACCAGCAGTCTGTGCTGACTCACCTCTAAGACCTAAGAATGCCTGGCAACTAAGGTTTAAATACAGCACAGTGTCATCCAGCCAGGAAAACTGAAAACCTCGTGAAGTCAATTGAGTGACTTGTTTCATATCCTTTGGTGGTCTTTGGAGCAGGCACAAATGGACTATACTGACTTTAGCCACATCAATGTTTCTCAAGCTTTTTCTAAAGACTAAACACTTTTAGGTTCCCTTGCCTTCACTTGACTCCTGAGCTGACAGTATCCCAGTGTGTGTAAGCTGGAGACCTGGTTCTAAGTACTGTCTACAAGTGTTAAGTCCCTCTAGAAGAACTAAGCCACGGCTTAGCATTGCTGCTGATCAACATTGTGCAACCTCCCTACCTCCCTGAATTTTACAGCCACCTTGAGAAAGCAGCGCACCACTGAGAAATGCTGATTTGGATGGGAGACTACTAGAAAGAAGGCTGGTCACATGGTGCCCGTCTCTCTTAACCTCCCTTCTGCACTCGAGGTAATAGCTTTCATTAAAACAGGACCTCAAGTATGCTGTCTCCTGGCGTTGCTTCCCTAGAAAATGTGGCATGTCCATCATGTGATCACAGGCAGGAAGGAAAGTGCCTCGTGCAGTAGCAAAGGTGGAAAGTGATCCATTAAGGTGGAAGACAATCTATGAAAAGTGACTAAACTTCCTTTCCTCTACTAAGAAGTAACCAAGTCTATCATTAAGAGTTCCCTGAACGAGATTAATAACCTAGTGCAGCTGCCCCATTCTCACTTCCTCAGCTGAAAATCTTCCTGGTGTACCACTGCCTCTTCGAGGGCTCGTTTGGTTTTTTTCCATCCTAAACTTCAGGAAGAAAACTGAAGGATGTTGTTACTTAAGTAGTCAGTGCACACACTTATTAGTTTGTTGTAAGTGACAGCTGCAGGACTTCATTAGTACAGGCAAACGTGAGCAACTACACAGACAGGGGTCTGACTTCCATGGTAGCAGTAAAACCTGCGGAACATACCCCCTGAGCAACCGCCATCAGCCCTGACCCCCTCCCAGGGAGGCAGAGCTGCTGGCTGAAGATTTCTTCAGTTCTATTTTCATAGACTGAGTCTCGGCACGAGGCTCGAATTTTGTCACATTTCCTGCTCCTGGGGCTGCCACTACTGGCTTTCCTGCTTTCATACCTTTTGACACAGGAATGCGGGTGGGTGTAGGTCTCGGGGATGACCCATCCTGTCCTGTCTGCAAAAGAGAGAGACAGAGAGAAACGGTGTGAATGGAGGACTTCTCATATATGCTCATCTTATACTTTTCATTCGTTCTTCATTTACATCTCGAACAACTATGTCCCCAAACCCTGTCTATCAGCAAATTAATGTTCACACTTGGAACCTGGTCACAGCACATGCTGCTAGAGTAGGGCCAAAAGTACAGTGGGGATCAGAGTTCCCCAGAGCTGAGGTCTGCTGTTTTGCATTAAGACGAGAATCCCTGCAAAACTCTGGTCCCACAGAATGACACAGTGCAGGACGCACTTACAGGACACTGAAACGCTGACTTAGCTGTCAGACAGGTACAATTTTAGCACCTCGGTGAAGAGCCTGGAGAACAAGTCTTATGAGGAGCAGCTGAGGGAACTGGGGTTGCTTAGTCTGGAGAAGGCTGAAGGTAGACATGATTACCTGAAAGGACATTGTGTTGAGGTGAGAGATGGCCTCTTCTCCAAATTACACACAACAGGACAAGAAGAAACCATCTCAAGTTGCTCCAGGGGAGGTTTAGATTAACTGAAAGGGTTATCAAGCATTGGAACAGGCAGCCCAGGGAGGTGGTGGAGTCACCGTCCCTGGAGGTACTCAAAGGATGTGATGAGGTGCTAAGGGACATGGTTTAGTGGTGGATGTGGCAGTGTTAGGTTAAGAGTTGGAACTTGATGATCTTAAAGGTCTTTTCCAACCTGAAGATTCTATGATTCTGTGCACTTGCACAAAGACTAACATAGGCCCTCATGAGGCTAATGCTGAACCCACGGTAACTGTCACATTTTCAGAGGTGGGGTAAGATTTCACAGCATTATAGATACATTTGTTTCACAAAGTATGCCAGGGCCATATCTAAGGCCACTTATTTGTGCACTGGCACCTGCAGGCGGCTGAGAGAGACGGTGCAAAGATTTGTATTTCCTCTTCCTGTAGCTGTGGGAGGAGGGATGTGGGAGAGGGCTCTCCCCCTCCAAGCCCTACCCACAACTTGGGGAACTCGGGTGAAGGAGCAACCCAGATTTCTAGGAATACTTCAAGGCAGTGCAGACATGGTCTTTTTAATAGCTCTGCCAGTCTGCTGCTCCAGACAGCAGCCTACCAAGCACATTTATCCTCAAGTTTGAAGACTTTAGAATAAAAAAAAAATAAAAATGGCCTAAATGCTTGAGGACTATAGCATGGGTCTGGCAGACCCAACACGGCTCCTACCAGGGATCTGTGCCCTTCTGGAGCACCAGCTGGAGGCTGAGCACGCTACATCTATAGCCTTGAAAATGCAGTCAGTGCTTACATTTAGGCAACTGAATCCCACGGTGTAAATGCACAAGAAGCACTTAGGAAGGACAAAAAGACTGAAAGCCAACTGATATTTTTTATCTCCCCATGCGAAATAATATTGTACATCTCTGCAAGGCTGAAACTGGAAGCTACCCCTTAGGCACCGTGACCTAAAGAAAATGCTTATTACCATGACAACGCTGAAAGAAAAATGTTTCTGCAGTGTGCCATACAGACACAAATGGTAATGGTGACAACTTCAGTGTCTCATCTGAATTTCATACGTGATTTTTTTTTCTGTTCAGATAATAGATGAAGACTTTGAGCTCACAAAAGGCTACTTCTCACGAGATCCTGGGCTTCTAGCTAGACCCATCTGTTAAATGACTGAATTTTGCAACTTTTGACACTTAGGCAAAATAAAATTAAACTGCTGAAATAGATTGCATCTGGAGATCCTGTCGACTGAAACATGTATTTGCCCATTTACTTAAAAATGCTCTCAGAGGATCCCAGCCAGTAGCATCACAACCTCCTGTTTGCATCCTGAACATTCCAAGTAAAACCATTCCTTAATCTTCTAAGAACAGTTCAAAACCCCATGTGTATACAAAATAAAAATCACAATTGGAAAACTTGAATGCTGTCTGCCTGGCAGGAAGGAAGCCATTTTCAATAACTAAAAGCAACGTTTACAATAGCAGTCTAAAGGCTAATATGGAACTCACATGTAGATGTCAAAACAAGTTAGGCCCATACAATTCTGTAGGGCAAAACATGCAAATGCATTCCATCAGCCTTGGAAAATATGTCAACATCCCAGGGAACCCAAATGACAAACATCTTGTACTCCCTGAAAGAGCTCCACAGTGTGTAAACATGAGGCAATCAAATGAAGTAGCTGGAATCTCAGGCATTTCTTCAGCTTTATTCACATGTAAATTATTAACTAAGGATTTGGTGCTTTCAAGTTACTCGTTTCAAGCCCAAAACACACAAAGGCACGCTGAAAAGAACAAACTTGCCTTAAATTTCTTAGTTGCCTTCTTTACTGCATACTAACATGTTGATCACTTGGAAGCTAATGCCAGCTTCACATGAAGCTGCAAAAGGATTCTGTGTTTGCTACCTTAAATGGCACAAAGGTGGCTCTTCAGCAAGCAGTCCCTTTTGGCAAGTGATGGGGTAAGCAAGCACAGGACAATTTCCTGTACGTGTCTGCCATCTGTAGTGTCTGTGGCAGAGAACCCACAGGACAGCTGGTCTCTTGGTCATTTCTTCCAAGAACCAAGTTCGAAGCAATTCTGTCCAGCCCTATTTGTCTGTAGGCTGCTGTCTTTTAGGTTGATACTGGCTCCAGCCAGAAATCAAGTCTTAACACAGCTGGGAGGGAGTGCTGCGGGACGCAGAGTGATGCTGACTGGCTCTGAGCTGGCAGGACGTGCTGCTGGAACAGCACAGGGGCCAGAGAGAGGTTAGTAAATACATCACTGAGAGTGAGATAAATGCACACAGCCACTAAGCTGGTTAGGTCAATAATCAGCACTCACTTGCAGACATTGGCAAGTATATCAAGCTGTGACCTTCCAGTGAGGATGGACAGTCCCATTAAGGATGACATGCAATTTTACTGTGTTCAGTTTTAGGCTTCTCACTACAAAGAAGGACATTGAGGTGCTGAAGCATGGTGTCCAAAGATGGGCAATGAAGCTGGTGAAGGGTCTGGAGAACAAGTCTGATGAGGAGCTGCTGAGGGAACTGGGGATACTTAGCCTGGAGAAGGCTGAGGTGAGACACGATCACTTTCTTCAACTACCTGAAAGGAGGTTGTAGTGAGGTGGGGGTTGGTCTTTTCTCCCAAGTGACGAGTGATAGGGCAGAGGAAATAGGCTCAAACTGCACCAGGGGAGGTTTAGATTGGAGATTAGGATGGACTTTTTCACTGAGAGGGTGGTTAAACACTGGAACAGGCTGCCCAAGGAGGTGGTCACCATCCCTGGAGATATTTAAAAGACCTGTAGATGAGGTGCTGAGGGACATGGTCTAGTGATGGGTTTGGCAGTGTTAGGGTAGTGGTTGGACTTGATGACCTTAAAAGTCTTTTCCAGCCAAACAATCCCATGATTCTATGAATGTGCAGGAGATGTAGCACATTTTAGTGGTTTATTACAGATTGTGCCTAGTGCATGTTATTGGCACACAAAAAGAGTGCTTTTGCTTATGGAATATTTTAATAACAAAGGTGGTTTTTCAGCACTTGTTCCTGATCTGAGCAGAGATGAACTTGCCTCAGACAGAAATGGCTCAGTCCAGTGCCTGACACAGATATCTAGTGTAATTTGAGATGTCCTGGGCTACTCAAGCTCTCTGCACTGGGCCGGTAGATAAGAAAGAGGATTCAAGGTGACCTGCAACTTTTGATAAAGCTGCTGAAAGTTAGGTAGGCTACTTGGTAACACTTAAAATGACACTGAAGAAGTATGTTTAGGCAATTGAATCCTGAAAGGGTGGGACTTGAGATCTGCTAAACAGAGTTAGTGGAGCACAGTGTGCAGTTCAGCCCACATTGAAGCTGAAGCCAGCGTGCGAGGTTCAGTGCTGAGAAGGGGACTGATGACTAGGGACTGATTCAGTTGCCTGCACTGAGGCATCTTGTGCCATCAGAGGTATGCTGTTAGCTTCCACCGCAGAAAGATGCAGGTCCATGTTATACCTATGAGCCACATGCACACATTTCGACCACCACTGGGCATGCAGATATCACCACACACCTCCACACAGACCAGGGAGCTGGATCTATAGTAACTCTAACAGAAGCTTTGAACATATATGGGACACCTAAAACAACTAAATCCAGATGCTGATCTCAAACTAAAAACTAAGAGCTGCCTAAGGGAGCTCTCACCCCACAGCCTTTCATCCATGCCTTGCTACCTGGGTGCCAGGATGATTGGCATGGCTGGTGTCCCCAGCACCAGAAACAACGGGCACTGGATGCCAGGCTGGTGACAGCTGAGGAGCAGAGGAGCAAAGTGATCATAGGGCTGACACTCATCCTGGTATCCAAAGATACAAATTCACCAGCAATCTTACAGCCAAATGTAAGGCATACATCAAAAAACACAAAGGTTATAGGCACCACAGTTGCTTTTTTCCCCAAAGAATACTTGGTTTTATTCTGTGGGGCCTTTTTTGCTGTTAACTATATGAACTGTTCTGGGAACAGGGACTTGGGCTAATGTGCTAAGACTAACAATCAGACTACAGTTTCAGGCTCATTTTGAGGCTACATATCCTCTGGTCTCATAATCTTGAATTTTTGGTTGTGTTGTGGTCCATCTACAATGAAATCAATTACCTGCTAGGTCTGCTAGGGCAGTCCAAGCATTCTCCTGGGATTAGATTTGATTAGATAAGGAGGATCAAACCCAATTTTTTCGCCTTCTATAGTAATGACCCAAATCTGTAAGCTATCATTTAAAGGCAGTTATCAGCTTAGGGTTTGGGAGTTTGTTGCTTTGTTTTTTTTTAAATCAAAGTGGCAATGGTTCTGTTAAGTGCCAAATTCAGTCCAAGTGTGAGTCTCTATCACATCAGCTCCTGCTGTGGAGACCTTCATGGGCCTGGAGAGGGCTGAGTGGCAGCACTGGTGCGACCAGCAGAACACAAAGCGCCTCCAAAATATTCAGGTGGAGTGAGTTCAGGTGCCAGTGGAGACACAGTCATTGTCTGGCGCCTTTTTTTTTGGCTCATCTTTCTGGTTAAGTGCTCAAAAATTTCCTGAGTTTGCCTTCAGGTGCCTGTGCCTCATTTTACCTAAATCAGAACTGTTGCAGACTCAGAAGAGGACTTGGATTAAGGGAATATAAATCTCTAGTTACTCTATAGTATGTAAATCAACACAACCACAACACCCCCTAATTCATAGGATTCATGAGATTAAAAAATCATGATGGTCCATCACAAAAACACAGTGTCTGCAGAGTCTGGGACTCACGCACACAGGGAGACACCACAGTTCAGGATGAACCTCTAAAAGAATCATGTGTTCACCTTAAAATTAACTTCAGCTATGGTACTGAAGATATCTCTATAAATTAAAATTGGAAGAAGAGTTTTTAAATATGACAAGAGTCATGGCAAATTTGTTACAGCAACAGATGGGAGCTAGGACTTTCAGAATTACTTCCCCCTTTGTAGCTTGGCACTGCATTAGTGCATCTTACAAAGCACCTTGTGTGAGGAGAGTTACGGAGAAAAACCCCAAGAGTGAGCTAAGAGAGCAGCTGTGTATCAGTTTGTGTTCTTTGATTTTTATGAACTTGAACCCTCAAAATTGTACCAAAGTTGGTTTCTTCCAAGGTTACTGAGTAAATAATCACAACTCATTAGTTTTCTGACTATGGGTACTGAAATGTGTTTGTAAAACAGTCATTTGCAAAACAGATGGTCAATATAATTTATTTTGTCCAGGGGTTTAGGGAGGAAAAGGCACATGTGGGCTTGTTCAAAGTTCCCTGCTCATCTGATTAGGGACCTTAAAAAACAAAGAGAAGCATAAGATAAAGTAAATCTTATGGTTGAACTCTTTTCCTTATATTCCAGATCCGGGAGGATGAAGTGATGAAAGAAGCCACTTTTTAGACAGATTAAAACAAAACAAAAAAGTTTTGTCTGCCATGGTTCAGTGCATCATCATACTAGAGACACAGACCCAGTATAAAAGAAAGAGGAATTTTTTAAAAGTTTTCCAAGTTTCTGAGAGACAAAAGAGTTTGCAAATGAATTAGCTCAAGAGTTTCTAAAAAAATAATTAACAGTTGCCTCTTATATGAAGGAAAATACTGTAAAGTATCTACAGTGCATTATATATGTGGGGAGAGAGAGAGAGTGTGCATGTATGCAATTCCAAATAGGTCTATCTGACAAATGCAAGTTTTCTCAAGTCAGAGAGCTTAAACAGGAATAGCAGCCTCTCTCCAGAAGTGTGGAAGTACATCTTAAATACACTTTAACATTTCAGCTTGGAAAGAGAGGCATGTTGTAGGGGTCTGCAGCCTCCCGAGCGGCATGGACAAATGAACAGGGGATGACTATTCAGTATTTGTCAAGATGCAAGAAAGAGCCTGTAATCTATGAAGGTATTGCATAAAAGGTATCAAACAAAAGAGCATTTTTCCCAGAGCCCACAACTGAATTCTCTGCCCCCTGATGTTGCGGAAACAACAGTATAAATGAGTTCAAAAAGCAATTAGAAGAATAAACAGAAGAAAACTCTGCCACGGTCTATTAGATACACAAATGTGGCTACAGGCCCTGGTTAAAAAAAATACCCACCTATTGCCAAAAACCGGGAACAGACGCCGAGGTAAACATTACTGTGTGTTTACCCACATAAAATAATCTTCCCTATAGCATCTGCTGCAGGCTCTGTCTAGCTAAATAAGCTTTTGGACTAATAGAGTACTCCTGGTTTTCTGTTTTGTTTAAATTCTTTTTTTTTCCCAGGGTATTTCCAACTAAATTAATGCAAAACCAAGTAGAATAGTAAAACCGGGGCAGAGGGGAAGACTATCAATAAATATTGTCCAATATGTTTAAAGACAGAGGTGAGAGACTGATTTAAGTGTGAAAAGCTGGGCCACTGGCACAGGTAGAAAGCAGCAAGAAACACATTAGCAGATGCACTGTTGTAATACAGCACTTGTAAAAGTTGAGAATTTCAGGAGAACAGAAACAGCTTTACTATTCACTGGCTGAAAGAAACTTGGAGCTGTAAGCGATGATACTATGTCTGCCTGTTAATTCCTTCAGAGTTCAGTATTACAGCCGATATTAATTGAATTATAATGGGATTATGCCCAAGAAATATCAGCCTGCACGATCAGACTAAAAAGCCACCAGCTGGGCCACAAATCATTATGAGTATTCTCAGAAGTCAGAAATTGCACTCATCAAAAATAAAAATACAATTTTCTGCTCTGTCACCTCCATCATTCCTTGTCCCTCTGTCTCTCACTTGCAATTTTACATAATCACCATTAGAAAGTCACTTTAAAGCAACTTTTAAGGGATTTCCTTTCAAAGTTACTCCTTTGGGACATAATGCCAAAAGCACACCAGCATCCTACGCTGGTACAAAGATATATGAATCGGGCAAGTTCTGATTTTATGGTTAAACTTGTATCTGAAACTAAACTTGTATCTCCCCACTCCATCGATTCTCCCCACTGGTGTCTCAAACCCAAACTACAGTTGTCTTTCTCCTTACCATGAACACTGAGGGATCTGGGGCTGTTTAGCCTGGAGAAAACAAGGCTCAGGGGAGACCGTATCGCTCTCTACAACTACCTGGAAGGAATTTGTAGTGTAGTGGGGGGGTCTGTCTTTTCTCCCTAGTGACAAGCAATAGAACAAGAGGAAACAGCCCCAAGTTGCACCAGAGGAAGTTCAGGCTGGATCTGAGGAAGATTTTCTTTCCTGAAAGGTTTCTCAGGCATTGGAAGGGGCTGCCCAGGGAGGTGCTGGAGTCACCATCCCTGGAGGTGTTTCAGAGACAGGTGGATGTTGCACTTAGGGAAATGGTCTAGTGGTTGGTAAAGCTGGGACAAAGGCTGGACTCGATGAGCTTAAAGGTCTCTTCCAGCTGAAACGATTCCATTATTCTATTCTATGATTCTAAGACTACATCATGACATTAGGCCGCTTACCACTGATTGTGTTCCTCGGGTGGAAGATGTTGTAACAGGCGTTATAGTGATAGTGCTTGTCACCTTGCTTGCTGCAGGTCGTGAGGACAGGTTGTTCCGGGGAGATCGAAGGACAGTACCGGTCACAACTTCCTTCTCTGCTGTTATGTTCACTGGTCTGACAGTTATCACAGGACTTGCACCATCAGGTGCAGCACTGGGAGAGCGTTTAAACTGGGAACCTAGGTGGATGTGGATTTTGTTGTCTTCTGTTGTAATAATGTTGGTGTTAGCGTTGTACTTGCGGATTGGAGTGGGGACGGTTTGTTTTTCTGGTGTTACTTTGAAGACAGCCCTTCCCATGGTCATATCTTGTGACTGCGGAGAGACAGAGATTTCTGCCGGTGCTGCAGATGTTGACACTGTCATGATCTGAATTGGTGATGTAGGTCTGTCGGCAAAAGGCACTCTCCCTCCATCGGGGGACTTTTCCCTGGAGAATGTTGTTATCGTAACCGGAGACATGGAACGATCCGGGCCCAAGGGACTTTCGCTGCCTTTGCCTTTTTGTGGCATAACGTTTGGAGAGGGAATAATGGTTATTCGTGGCTTCTGATTTCCTAAAGTAGGAATGACAGTGGTACTTGAAAAAAATTCCTCTGAGGTTGGACTCGTTATCTCCAAAGTAGCTGTGCTGTTCTCGTGATCTGGTGTCACCCGAATATGAAGAGGCTGACCTTGCTTTGGTGAAAGGACAACCTCTCCAGGATGTGCTGGACTACCATGGGTTCGGGCTCCTTTATCAGGAACTGCCTGAGCTCCAGCTTCCCTCTTTTTCATCCACGGTATCCAAGATTTCCTCATTGCAAGTTCATTCGCTGCTGGAGGATACCTCTCGAGCACTGAAGAACGCTCCATGGGTTTTTTCAGACCTACCTGCCGCAGATTGCTCATGATGTGATTCTCCTCCTGGAAGGATTTCCTTATAAACACTGCTGGGGTTTCTTCTTCTGCCGCTTCGCTGCTTACAGCATCTGTTTGCACGCCAGTGGATGTCACGGGAACATCGACCATTCTTCGTCCATTTATGCTGGGCCTCAGAGCACGGCTGTAACGCTTAGAAAGCTCCAGCTCTCTCGTTAGGTTCAGAACTTCCTGCCCCATGCTCTTGTTTTTATTTTCTTCTTCCATAAACCTTTGCTGAAGAACTGAGTAATCGACTTGGAGCTGAGAAAGCTGGTCTTCTTTGTTCATCAGCTCATGGATTTTTTCCTTAAGAGCTTGAACTTCTGCTTTCAAATCTCTGCTTTTGGCCTCTTCCAGGCGAAACTTGTGCCTCAGCTCTGCCTCCTGGCTCACTGCTTCACCTTTTTCTATTGCTTTGGTTTTGGCAATCTGGAGTTTCATCTCCTCCAGCTGTTGAGAAAGAGAGTTAGCTTTGTCCTGCTCAGTCCTAAATTTCTGCTCTAGCTGATCATATTCATCTTCTGTCTTCATCAAATCTCCTTCAACCACTTCCAATTGTTTGAGACGTTTTTTCAGTCTTTCAATTTCAACCGTAAGTTCTTTAATCTTGTTGTCCTCATGAGAACCATGTTCTGGTCCTTTCCTGGTTCGACCTCTTGTAATTTCTCTTTCGACTTCCTCCATACCATCAATTCTCTTCTTTAACAGGTCAACCCTACAGTTCAGTTCAGACGATTTTTCTTCCTCACTTCTCAGTCTGCCAATTAACTCATCCCTTTCCTTTGTCAAACTAGACACTTTTTCCTCCATTTCAGATTTCAGTTTCAAAAATTTCTTACTTTCTTCTATCAGTTTCTCTGTTACATCCATTACCTTCCCTTGTTCAACTTTAAAATTCTTGTTTAGACCTTCGACCTTTTTTTCCTCCTGTTTTATTTTTTCCACCATATTTTTTCGTTCATCAACCAGCATGACAGTAAATGACTTCAGCTTTGTAAGGTCATCTTTTAAGCTTATTTCAGCCTTTTCCAACTTGCTTTCTGATGCCTCAAGGTCCTTCACTCGAGTCTTCACTACTTCCAGCTCATTTATCAAATCCTTAGTCAAATTCTTTTCTTTCTCCAAGTTTAAGTGCAGTTGGGTGCATTCAGACTTACTTTTACTGAAAGCCTCTTCCAGCTTCTCTAGTTCTGACATCCTTTTCTGCAATTTTTCCACTTCAAGTTTCAACTCTTTGCTGTGGTGCTCTTCCTCTTGCAGTTTATTTTTCAGCTCTTTACACTGGGATTCGGTTTTTGTGATCTCTTCATCTTTCCCCTCCATTTCAAGCACACGCTTACGGAGGTTTTCCACTTCTGCCATTAAGCTAGAGTTCCCACATTCCCCTTTTGCTATTTTATCTCTCAGTTCTTGAAGTTCCTCCTCAGCTTTTTGAAGATTTTTGTTGGTTTCTTCTAGCTCCTCTATTCTGCGAGTCAACCCCACTAGCTTAAGCCTCAGCTGTCTATTATGTGACTCTTGATTAGCCAGTTTAGCAGTCATCTCCTCATGTTCCTGAGAAAATGATGACCTTTTGTGTTCAAGTTCTGCCTCTAACTTCATCAGTTTTTGCCCATCTTCTTTCGTTTTTGCACTAATAATTTTAAGCTTTTCTTCCTCTTCCTTCAATTTTTGGTTTAAGTCCTGTATTTTCTGGCTTTGTTGATCAAGTTGTTCAATATGCATTTGTCTTTCATCCACCAGCATGAGTGCAAATGATTTGAGCTTCACTAGCTCTTCTCTTAGTTTATTGAGTCTCTTTGTATGTTCCTTCTCCTTCCGGGCTTGATAGATCTTCTCCTGCTCAAGAAGTTTCTTCAACCTAAACGAGTTAAAAGAGATGCATTGAACTGATACATATATAGAAAAAGATATAAGTGCATTTCTCTATTTTTAAAATCACCATTTAATCATTTTTAAAATTGATAACCTAGGTAGTCTTCTAGGAAATAACTACTGACTACAGTTACATTCCCAAACCAGATATTTTAAATTACATAAGTGAAAACTACATAAAATCATCTAGAAATCTGAAAAGCAGTGAAATTGCATACATGTATAGATAACAAGCATATCAGGTTTTCGTTCCTTTACGTTTATATCCATGTTTGGATGGTGTTGGTAAAAGTATGTAATAACCCAACAGGACAGGTACATCTACTCACCAATCTATTTATAACTGAACTTGTTTTAAAGAGTGGATTCCTCCTTATGTCTTACATGTTATGCAAAAATGCATAAAGTAAGATAAAAAAAAATTGAAAACTGATTATATTCAGCCATACATAAATGAATGAATCTGGGTTATAAACAAGCCTGCAGGACAGAAGATTACATTAGCAAACAACTGACAACCATCTGGGCATCACAGGCATAAGAAATTACCAGGAAGATAAATGAGCCAGCACAGTGACTATTATGTTAAAAGGTTTCTTCTTCCAGGCACATTTCCATTTACAATAGCACATTCTGTGGACTGCAGGGTCAGACTAATCAAATCTTTGGCTACAGGTAACCTCAGCTCTTCACATAATCTGTAAAGCTGTGTTTTTAGACAATAAAAAAAGCTCATGATCCACAAATTAGGCATGTCCTCGGGAAGGATAACAAAGACCTACATTTTCCAGCCTTACCCATGCAATGTTTCAATGGAGAAATTATTAGCAATGCAAGTATTTTATATCTGTGATTTATATTCAGGATACATTGACATCAGCAAGGGAAGTTCCTGCACATGTTGTAAGCACAGATTTATTACTGATCCTCAACTGACAAAGAGGTACAGATAACACAAGGATCTATTCCCTACTAACCTAAGAGCCTCACTGTACGAGCAGCAATAGGATACAGGAAAGACACAGGTATGGATGCTGAATTGACTGTGAAACTACATTTTTTTCAAACCACTGTCAAAGTAATTGCAACTCTCATATCCCCTATTAAGACATATTTGATGATTCAAATCCACTTGTTTTGTTTACCCTATATCTGAAGATTTTCAGCTTCTTTGTCACTGAGACATAAGAGTGAAGTGATAATAGCAGAACAATTTACCACCTTGTAACTAACTTGCAGTAAGTGGAACATCCCTACCTTAGCAAATATCAGCTTTTATTGGTATTTTAATCTTAAGTGCTGGACTGTAGATGGTAGTTGGTGAAGCACAGATACACATTTCTCTCTGCTGCCCCAGCAAGGAAGAGGTGCCAAGAGCTCTGAGGCACAATGTTATATACAAAGGAGGTCTCCTGGAGCCCTCACCTGAACTCTAAACTCATAACATCAACCACATTAACTTGGTCCTCTCTCAACTGTTAATGTTTCACTCCTCACTCCTTCGGGACCAGAGTGAACAGGAACTGAAAAGAAAAGCTGTAAGAAAAGAGAAGGAAGTGAGAAAGCAGAACACAGGATGCAGTAGGTAGGGAAGGAGAAGGCTGAAGATTGCATTTGAAAACAAGAGTCAGACAGGATGTGGGAGTAAGAGAATAGTAGGAACCAGCAGGAGAAAGAAAAACAAACAAACCTTATAGCCAACCTTGCGGGGTCACAGATTATTCTCAAAAATCTCTCTTTCATTTTGGCACTTCTTTGGAAAGGACTGAAAAGGCATGCTGGTGGATGCCTCATTATAGGTCAAGTTAGGATGTCAAAAGGTAAAAAAAGACCCGCTGCCACTCACAAAGCATGCCCTTTTCACACTGAAGAAGGAGCTTTGTTAGCATGCAATATTGTTCCCTGTCTGCTCTATCACACTGCGTCGTGCAAAAATTTCTGCCGAGAACTCCTTCATTTTCCCTAGGCTACATTTTGAAAGAAACAGTATGCATCCCTCCACAAAACATTATTTGCTGTGACAGAACAGTGTGCCCTAACCTGGTGGTGCTCTAAACGGTCCATTTCCCAAAGTCATGAACATATACACGAGAATATGAGATCTTCAAAACACAGAATGCTTCCAGCCCACCTTGTCCCACAGGAAAATTTAAAAGTGACCTCTATAAATTAAAAGAAAGAACAGAACACAGCATTTTCTTTTGTTTTCAACCATCTTGCCACTTAAAAGCCTACCTAGAGACGCTCAGAAAACTGCCTATGATTTTGAATTCTTAGGCTGTTCATAAAGGGTACAAGTGATTTTCAGCCAGCAGCTGCTACAGATGGAATGTGCCGGCCAAGCTGCTAAGCAGAGTGCAAATCAACTCACTGGCCCCATGATTACCTGGGACTCTACTGGGGAATACTGACAAGAGAGACACTGAAAAAAACCCCCAAATATCTGTTAAACAAAGACAAAGAAATGCCAAGGATGAGACTAAGCAATAGGAGAAAGCACACTAGCACTGTCACTGCCTTGCTGTACCTAGCAGGAGATCTGGTCCCTCTGGAAAAAGCAAAAATAAAGCACTGAAACCAGCCAATATGTGAAGGTAAATTTGCTAACGTTTCTGTACGGAAAAAGGTAGGAAGGCTGTGCAGCATCTTATCCTGACTCAGCTTATACACGGTCAAACTAGATTATCTAAGATTTGACATGTGAAATTTCACAGAAGACTCTTGACAATATTTCCATTTTCCGTGTCCAGGGAAACTGCTTCTTAAATCTGGTTCTGCAAGGGATGGATGGTAAAGCAACATGCAAATCTGTGCAAATGCCAAAGTAACAAACAAAAACTACACTTTTCCAGTGTTACTTCCCAACACCAAACCAAAGCTGAGTTTAAGCTTGTTTCCACTTCTCCATCCTCGTACAACTCTCAGTGGTTAAACTGGAATTTCAGCAGGACTGCAAGGTGATGTTGTCCTCTCTTGACCCTCACAAGTGATTTATTATCAGGCCACTCATTTAACTGCTGTTGTTAATGTTTGCTAAGTAGCACAGACCTGAATGGACCCTGATGCAACACTAAAAGCACCTCAGACTCACAGTTCCTGTGTCTTCAATGTGTTATCCAGAGCAACTGCACTCAGCACTGTCAAGGGCTGAAAGCACCTGCATTCAATGTGTTATCCAGAGCCAACTGCACTCAGCACTGTCAAGTGGTTGAAAGCACCTGGGTTAAGGGTCAAAATAAGCAAAAAATAAAATCAAAACAAAACCTTTAATAATGAAATATGGGGCTAGATACAGCCAAAGCACAGACTCCCAGTCCAGTTGTATTTGCTGTCTTGGGTAGACTTTTTTTGAGATGAGGAGAAACACTTGGATACAATTGGACAATTTGAATTCATCAGTAAGATTCCTAAGGGCTTGGCATACAGATCACAGCACGGAATCAGGCAGATGTCCAGTTCCCTGTGGAGGGGGAGGGTGCACCCCCTGCTCTTCAGTGGACAGCACTGCTGTGGTCTGTGTAGCACCTCTTTTCCCCACAGGTTACCACACGTATCCTGTCAAAACGTGCAGCCACACATGGTCTGCTGCTGTCATGAAAGTCCATGTGGTCTCTCCCTTTTCCTTGCTATCTGTTCTCCACACAGAAATTAAAGAATAGTTGCCCTACAGCTGTCCAGTGTTGAAGATCACCACACTCTCCCTTGCAGAGAAATCCAATAGCAAACTCATAGGTATCAATACATGCAAACTGTAAATTGCCTCAGTTAAACACTCCAGGACAACGCTGTTCCCCAATTTTGTACCACAATGGAAGATGCCAGACTGGCATGTGGTAAGACACTGGACTACAAAAGCTACTGATGCAACCTGGTGTGGTCACTCCTGCATGAGGGAGCCATGTCTCTTGCATGCCTCTGTAGCTTCAACGGGCAGTGAGGCCGGCAGGAGGGAAGGAGGGAGGTTTGCGGCAGCCCGGCTGCCGAGCTGGCAGTGTGAAGTCTTTCAGCAACCAACCTCAGGCTGCACAGTGGGCAGACATCGGAGCGGAGGAGGAGTAACTATGAACTTAGTTTTAACCTCTTTCACAAATGCTGAGCCTGAAGCAGACAGTGAGAAGGAAAATAAGTGGATGGGCAGTAACCAGGTCGTCACTGTCCTCCTGGCAGCTGCTGAACCGTATTCCTCCAGAGATGCGGCTTCATTTATTTTATTACGGTTATATTCCTGTGCTTTGTCCTACCAGTTCTGACTGCCTTGCTTAGGCTGAGGCTAATAACTCTTTCAGGTTTGCATAGCAATTGTTCCTTAAAACAAATGTGGCCAATACCATACTTGACCCTCTCAGCTACATACTATCTGACAGAAAGTCCAGTTACTGTGTCAACATACTTACAAGAGACAGTTCTGGGTTACGGTATAAATCCAGTTTGTAAGCCAGCACATTTGGGTATACTGGGAAGAAGTGTTCAACGCAGGCAGGGCTTTGGTCTGCTGCATGTGAGTCCCTGAGTCTGCCCTGAAGGACAAAGGACATGGATGCCTGTATCTTCTCCAATGACAAATGCAGAGTGGTTGAAGGGCTTCTTGCTGGAGTCTGCTAGGTAGCTATCAGAGTGATTTAACATTCTCTTTAAGGCTGACAAATTCATTGACTCAATAAAGCTATAGACTTTGCTCAACCACATGCATTGTTTCTCCTGTTTTACTTCTGCATTTGTCAGGTTCAGTCACTGAGGTGGAAAGGAGAAGAACCCTGCAGTATCATTTTCACAGTGTCTCTTCTCAGCCCAGAACAAGACTCCAATCTGAATGATAACTTAGAGCTGGAGAACAATGTTTTTGTGTTTTTGAAAGACATTGCAATGGTTTAATGTGAGGAGAGATCCAATGAGATTTATTTATTTTATTTAGATGGGGTTTATTTCATTTGTAAATGATAAAAGCAGTAGCAGCAGCAAGACCTTGGCTAAAATCAACCATTAGTTCTTGTCTATATTTGCAAAAGAAAATAGTGGTCAGTAGACATTTTCTTGCCTTCTGAAGGATCCTGAGCTCCATGACTACAGTTGAAATACAACACATGTAGCAAACTGGGAATTATAAAAACGCTGCTTAGCACTGACAGCTGATACAAGAAGCCATTCTCCGAAATGGCTTACAGTATTTTAAGAAAATACTGTTTCAGTTATCAGAAGAATGATGCTCAGTCATTTCCAAAGACTCACCCTCCCTCAAAAAAACCATTCACTTCAGAATATTTTAACCAGAGCATGTAAAAGTGAAACCCCCACAAAATACTTATTTAAAATTACATCAGTGTTTGCATCACCCTTCCCATTTGTACTTCCATCAAGTGGATAAAACCTCACAAATGCTCATGCAAACTCTTCCATCTGTAGAGTAGAAATGGGCACTTGCCTACACAAGAAAACCCCTGGTAAGGTAGGGCTAAGCCAGAGGATGACCTGAAAGAACATGAGGTGCCCCTGTGGTCTGTGTACGTGTGAACATTTGGCACCATGTTTCAGCAGTGCTGGCCTAGTTTAGCTCCCTGCTTTGCTACCAGACTAAGCCAAGCTTCCCAAGGTGTCTCCCAGTATTCAATCATAGAATCATACAATGGTAGGAGTTGGAAGCGACCTTTAGAGATCACCTAGTCCAACCCCTCACACTGGAGCACTTCCAAAAGAAGTTCATATGCAAGGCAATTTGAAGAGTGGTCGTGAGCTATTTCCCCTATTATCAAGGCAGGGGCAGCAGAATTGATAGGTGGACAGGAGAGGATGAGAAGGAGGGAAGCAAGTAAGGTCTCTGCATGACCTTTTAACTGAGTTAATACACAGTGCTCCTCATTGCTGCTCTAGCACAAAGGCACCTCAGACACATTGCTCTCACAGTACCTTATTTTTCCATTTAAATTCCAACAAGTGTGTTGCAATGGGATGTGATGACTTCTGTCCTATTTTGTGGACGGCCGGTAAGTGAGGGTTAAGAGAAGCGCTATAGCAAGGATGTGGTCACTCTAAGGATGAGCTGACTGGCAGCTGATAAAGCCTACTTCCTCCCCAAGGGGCCACCAGCATTTCTGCCACTCACTCAGCAATCCCAAAGAGGCACTGGGAATGCAAATACCTTTACAAGCTCATCTTTCCACTTCAGCCCTAAAGAGTTTCCTACTGCAAATACAGAATTGGAGAGACTGGCCAACTTCCTTGCGGTAGCTAAAAAGCTGCTGCCCATTAAGCGATGTGAGAGGCTGCTCTGCTAGAATCCCAGGACAATGAAAGCCAGCAAGAGGTGGTTTAACTTAGTAAAGGACTTCCCTCTTTTTTTTTTTTTTTCCCCCTGTTTAATGTACAACAGCTGATTTTTAATATCATTCCTACAGATACTGGGAAATTGTCCACATGTCAGGACTATTTCTCAGTGCTCCTGTGTTTGGAACCAGGCTGAGGTACCCAGAGGCTGAATTTCACTGATTTTGAGCACTTAAAATTTCAGCTAAAATCAAAGAGAACCAAACTGTGGTCCATCTCTCCAGGAAGAATAACGATCAGGCCTAACACTCAATTTGAGCAATTCAAAATCAGGTAACACTTTCAAATCAGCTTCAGTCCTGCCCTCAATATCCATCTCAACTGAGAGAAGATGTAAATGAGATCAGATCCCAAGACAAGAAAAAAAGAATACAAGCACATCTGTGTTACTTTCTCCTTTCTACCCATTGAACTTTAAAGGCAAGGAACAAGAGACAAATGTTTGAATGACCTTGCTACAGAACTTCCAGAGCTGCTGTTTGGTTTATTACAGGGTCAACTCTGAAAAGAAACACAAACTTGTAAAAGAAATGTAGTTGCAAGTTCTAGTAACTCTAAAGACACATTTTTGTAGCTACATACTATGCAAAGATGAAGCATAAAAAATTGCATATTCCTCACTGTTTGAACTGACTTTTTAGAAGTGGTTTTATCAAATCGTATCTAAAGCAAATTGATGTTTTTGCTACTTCAACTCTACATAACAGTTCCCAAATTACACTGAAAGAAAGCATTTTCTTTACTTAGGACATATTGCTTGTTTTCTACAACAAATTTTCCTCCTCTTTTTTGTTTCTAACACTAATTTTGTAACAATTAAAATCCAGTTTGCTAAGATAGCACATTTGTGTTGAAAATGTCTTCAACTGGACTGTGACTGAAGGCAGTGTTTTAGAATAAGAACACGTCTTAGATTCAGCATCCCCCCACCTTGTCGACTTAAGAAACGCACCGAAGAGCTCTGAGAACAAAACATGACCAAGACCCATTCAGGCTATGGAACAGTTTTGCAGCCGGACAGGAACTTTTTATTTTCCTACTCCCCCCCAATTAAGATTTCTACCCTAATTTCGCAGGAATGCGCAGCAATCATGCAAACGGCATCTGTGAGGAAAGGCACCGGCAGCAGCAGCGGCGCGCAGCCGGGAGAGGAAATTTGCCAAACCTGTCTCCGAGCGGCGGTTATCCTCCCCTGACCCCTTCGACGCGCTCTCCGGGCGAGGAAGCTCCGCCAGGTACCACCTTCCAGGGCTCCGGCAGGGAGCTGCCCTGCAGCGCGGCTGTGTCCCCGCGGCCCTGGCCCGGCCGCAGCCGGCGCGGGGCGCGGATGCTCGCCGGCCATCCCCCGCCCCTCCGCGGGCGCAGGCTCCGCTCCAGCCTCCCGCCGGTGCCCCTTCAGTTAACCACTGAAGTGCGCACGAACGGACAACTATCGGCACTGCTCGAATTCAACATAACTCTTGGAAAAAAAAAAAATATCTGAATCGCCTTACCTCATAAGAGGGTTTTTTTTTTTTTTCAAAGCGACCCAAAAGGGACAGTTGAGCAGCAGCAGCAGCAGCAGCGCGGCTGCGCCCGCGCCTCACGGCGCTGCCATCCCGCCCGCGCGCCGCAAGGTGCCGGCTGCGCCCCGCCGCGCCGGGGGGAACCGCCACCGGGGCCGGGGAGGGGGGCCCGGGGCAGCGGGGGGGCCCGGCGCAGCGGCGCGCATTGTGCGCTCCCCGGCGGGGCAGGGGGAAGGGGTGGAGCTGCCTCGGCGGGGCAGGAGGGGTGGAAAGGGCTGCTTTGAGCGGCCGCCTGCCAGCGCTTCCCCCGAGCAGGGCTTTGCCGGGGTTTATTATTGACAGTCCCCTCCGGGATTACAGTTTATAGGTTAACGATTAAGAGATGATAACGCGGTGGCAGGGAAGGCTTGCGAATTGTTTTCGCTTAACAGGACTAGGATGCACAAAAAGCGATGTTTCCCCAGTGCGAGCTGCCAATTCATTCCTCTGACTCGAGGAAAGTTCCTGTTGCTTTTCTCTTGTCTTCCCGGGGTTTGAAGTGACAGTGCTACTGTTGGTGAGCACCGGCTGATCAGAAGACCTACTGATAAAGGCATGAATACATGAAGAAAATCCCCTGTGGATTTAATACACATGCATGTTTGATTTTGAATATTCATGCATAGTATCAAGGCTGAGAGCCTAGTTGCGGTCTGAAAAGCACCATTCTGCTGGCTCCCTGCATTACAGAAGTACTAAATTGGCCCTTTTGTTCCGAAACCAACATAAAAGAATTTGGGGATTCCTTCTATGTGCCTAATGATTCCTTAGATGGCCCTTGGTCACCTTTTCAATCTTTACGTGGGGAACTAGATACCAATCTTTCCTTTGCCTTTCCCTTCTCTTTCTCCTCCTTCACCTTTTCTTTCCTCTTCTTTTTCCCCATTCCATTCACAACACTCTTTTCTCAAGAAGCTTATGATAACCAAAACCACTGAAAGCGTATCATGTCAAATATTATTATCTACAAAAATGGACCAGTGTGTGTTTACATTTTTGAAAAACTATCTAGTTCCACAGATCATAATTTCCTTGGAACCTTCCCACCTGTACCTCATTCAGCTCACGGGCTGGACAGTGCTTTTTCATTGGAAAAGTGACTGCGTAGTTAATTTATGCTCTTTATTGGAGGTCTTATTTACCACAGACTTTTCAGACTCTACTGAGAACACAACTTTTCATTTCTGGGTGGGAGACAGAAGCACAAAAGGAACTAGAGTCTTTGTTGAGACACCTGCTCTAGGGTATGTAGGATGTGGTTTTCAGAGCACTGGAGGGTGGGTGCTGCATGTGCTCACATCACAGTCTCCAGCCCAGGAGCAAGGGCTCCAGACTCGTACACATCAGAGTCCAGATCTCCAACAAGCGCCCCAAAATGAGAATCAGGCTTAGTGTGAAAAATGTTTACAACCGATGTAAATTAGCTTCACATGACTTAACTAGCACCATGTAGGAAATCCGTCACACAAACTCAACAGGGGTAGAGTCACATTTTCCAGGGAAATATATACCAGCCTTAATCATTCTCTCCCTTTTTATATTCTCCTACCTCATTTACTAAATACTTTCCAAGAGCTGAAGTTGGGGTCATACAGAGAAATCACTGCCTCCTCTGTGCAAAGCTGGTACGTCCCAATATGTTTCCAGAGTCAGAGGAAAGGTTTCTGTACAAAATTTGTGTATGATTACACAATTACAAATGGTCACGTGCATCAAGCAGACTTGTGTTCTGCTTACTCTACTTATTCTGTCCTCTGCAATCCTAATAACTGTTCTGGTAGATCTACGTATTCTTTACAAAGAGGAAATGGCACACACAATGGCAAACAGTAACATAGATAACCATCATCAAAATTTATGTTGGCACTTATGGAGATGGTCAGAAGAGTTTAGATCCTTTAGATTGCCGTCATAAAAGCCTGCACTCTGAATAACAAAATAATTGATAGCAACAGCAGTTGTCAGCCTCGAGGCAGTTTGATATTAGAAAGGCATAGAGCACTTTGCAAGCAAGTTTCAAAACTATCTGCTGACAGATGGGTTTGACTGATCAGCAGCTGAAAGCAGGGCTCTTGTCCCGCCGGCGCTGCTGGCTCTGCTGGAGGATATCTGGTCGCACCTCCCAGCTAGCTGTGGGCTCTGAGCTCGTTGCATGGCTCATCCCAGTCCAAATGCACACACCATTCAGTCCCAGGCTCCTTCTCACCTGTTTCTAACCTCCACCTCTCACAAATTTGCAACCCTCCTAGATATCCCCTCATATCTGCTCCAGCTCTCTCATGTGTGGGCCAGGCTGAACTGCAGAAGACGCACTTACTCATCTGTGTGCTCATGGTCTCAGCTCAGAGCAGAAATTTCAAAGATGTCAAGAGGATCCTAATATTTATATTAGGAAAGCAGCTATGAGTTTACAGCAGTCAGCTTTATACAGATGTCACATGAAGAAGGGATGGGGTCCAGGCCAGAAGAGATCACTCATCTCATGAAGTTGGACAACTCACAGTCAGTGCAGCCACACAGTAGGCTTCTGCCCACACCAGAGACCTCAAGGGATTACATCTACCCATCACAAATTTTGCAGCAAAAAGCCAGCAACCAGAACTATAATGTGCCACAAGAAGACTAGAGGCTGACTGAAGGCATTGCCAGTGTCTCTGCCTGGCAAGGGATGTATTCAAGGAAATGGCCAGAGAATGCCTGCCCCAGTTTAAGCCACCATCTCTGGTACAAGCAGAGTAATCAGCAAACACATGATGTCCTCCAGAAGTACATCATAAAACCACAGAATGGCTGAGGTTGGGAAGGATGTTGGAGACATCTAGTCCATCCCTCTGCAGGTCCATTTAGAGTGGATTGCTGAGCATCTGCTCTGCTTGAGTCTGGTACACCTCCAAGTACAGGGACATCACTAACTCTCTGGGCAACCAGTTCCAGGGCTTGATCAACCTCACCTTGAAAAAAATCTAAATTAGCCTGGATCACTAAGACAAGGTGATACAAACCACATACACTACACCTAGATAGTTACCGGCAGCACCTGTGACCACCAGTGATCCCCAGAGCTGAAATCTGCCAGCTCCCTCAGCTTAGTCTGCAACTTAGAAATACAGTGAACATGATATAGAGTCACTGAAGTTGTCTGGATGTGAGCCAGCAGACAACTGGCTGCAAGACACTGCAAGAGAAAGTGCAGCATGGTAGTGGTGAGCCTACACATCCTGCACTAGCTAAGATAATGTCTGTACCACTGCCAGAATTCATAACTAAAGTATTCTTCATCTTCAGTCCAACTACTCCAGGTGCTCACCACTATGGCAGTACCAGAGCTAGAGAGGACATCACGTGGCATGTCACAGCTAAGGTCAGACCTTAACATTTACAACTGTTCTTTTACTGTGTGGGAGTCAAATGATGTGCATATATAAAACCACAAAAGTACTCCATATGTTGTTATTTCTCACGAGTACTTTCACTTTTCAGTCACATCAAAAGCTGGGAAAATCTTACTTGCTCCCCAGAATTTCATGAATCTTTCAGTTGGTGCTATGAGATCAAGTAGTAAAACAAATGTTTTCCTGAGCAAAGCAGTACTTGTAACATTGTGAGACCAGAGAGGAGAAAAACACTAAGAAATAAAAGCAGGGGAGGAGATAGAAACCCGAAATTCCAGCTCACCTCTGGAAGTTGGAAATTGTACTCTGCATCTGGCATAGTTGTCTGCTATAGAGGAGAGTAAGTGGGATGCGGAAGATAGAATTGATTTAACTAGTTAATGATGTGCTAATAGAATACACATTTCTTCGAGAAATTGCTCTCTAAAAATTCACTAAACTCTGCACAGCAATGGGTTCTTCTTGTGAATCTTATAGACTTGTAACAAATGATTGTCTAATTATAAAATCCACTGTAAACAGGGCTTTGTCACCTTTCCAGCAGACTGTACTGTTCTCTGTTGGCTCTGTGTCTTCATAAGTAAGTAACATTTATAGAGAAGGCAGCATCTGCAACCCTTTCCAAGTTCTCCAATGTGTTACGAAAAGCCAAAATATTTCTGTTTGTGCTAAACAAAGCTTCTCCTAAATTTGTGCTTTCTTACACACATGAAAAGTACACTATGTTTCTTTCCAGGCCTTTTTTTTTTCATTAAACCTTCAAAGCAATAAAAACTTTTCATCAATACTTTTGGGGTGTTTTTTTTCCCCTTCTTTTGCAAAGTCAAATTCATCTGGTAAGTCAGACCTGTTCTCCACTTTCTACCTAGCCAGTTGTCTACTCTGAATGTAACAGACTGAATTGGTGACGTCTTGATAGAACATGGAAATTTTTAATATTGATGGGAGAGGCTGATTTTAATTTGTTGCTGAAGATATAATGAACAAGGTGATCTGTTGGGCCTTTTGGAGATAAGTCAATAATGAAGATAAAGACAGTAAATTCTTGAAGCACAGCTTTGCAGGAAAAGCCTGAGAAAAAGACTTCAAGTTAGACTCCATGCTGTTGTATCTCAGGCAATGCATTTTATATGGTATATGTCATGCACACTAAAATTTTCATTTGGTGAGCTGCACTGACAACTGGCTTTGTTCACCTTTGTTCTTATTTAAAACAGGTTGTTCCATGCAGCTGTTAAAGAAACTGCACGCATACACACTCACACACATTTGCACACAGGCTTTTTTATTACTCCTCAGATCTTTCTAAATAAGTCATGCTGCCTAGATTTTAAATTCTTCTCTTTGCAGCATGAAAATTGCCCTACTTTAGGATCAGCTGCCTGTTATGGAAGCATGATTCAAAAGTTTAACAAAAGCATTTCTGGCTTTGTTTTCCTTTTCCACTTTCTTCTTCCCTTATGGTTCTCTGCTTTCTTAACGCTTGTGTATATTCTTTTGATATCTGGGAAAGCTCTGTATCTCCAACACTGGTGGTGTTTCCTGCGGTAGAAGTGGTGACAGCTGAAATAGGACCCATCTACATCAAGGATACCGTTTTATAGTATGACTTGATTGTTATTTTGTGAATAACCACTGACAGTGTCGCAGAAGCAGGCTGTGACCCTTTGACCAAAGCATCTCTGGAGTCAAAAGAAGAGGCATCCAGGACCTCAGAGAAGTGCACATGGGAAGATGGTTCCTTGGTGCCCACTTTAGATCTGCTCCATGTATCGTGCTTTATCAGAGAACCCTACTAATGCCATCTTTACCTGCTCTGCTTTCCACCCTTGTTTTTCTAAATTAGTCACTTTTAATGTGCTAGGTTTTCAAGGGGAAAAATTATTTGAAGGAGTGGGCTTGAGGCTTTGAGAGCAGGGAGAGAAGTGTCTATTCGCAGCTTACCAGAAGAGTGTCTTTTGGCAGTGTCTTGGCCTCTTTTGCTCAGGCTGGGTCCAGGATATAAATTAAGCCTGACTGGTTTTCACCTGTGTGTTGCCTTTGTTCTGCTGATAGCTGGCACTCTGTTGTTGCCCCTTCTGCTGCCTCTCTCTCACCTGACTACTCTTGAGTGTGGGCTTATAGAACAGATATAAAGGTCACATTTTTAAGCATAATAGTAAGTAACTCATAGAGAATAGTGGTGAATATTCCCACACTGGAAACTGAAAATCAAGGCAGAATCACTTTTTTCCCTAATGTATTATCTGCTGGTGCAAACAATGTATTATCTGCTGGTGTATTATATTCTGGGAAGTCCCAGTGCTTGCACTATACTGCATCAAGCAACATCAGCAATCTGATGCCTTTCATTTAATTTTTGCTGTGTTTTTCTTTATATGTCTTCTTCTGCTTGCAGCTCAGTCTGTCTTCCATCATCATCGCTTCACCATCTTTCTTCCCTCTGTTATCCACATGGAAGGCTCTACAGCACTCCACTTTTGTCAACAGTTTGCCCTCATCATTGTTTTCATTAAACTTTTCATTCAGATTTAATTCCCATGTTCTTTGTCTTGGGGCTGTCATTCCCTGCCCTAAACCTACCTTTTCTCTATTCCTCATCCTTTATCTTCAAGTTGAATGGATCCAGTTCTTGCTCCATTGTTCTACCTCCTGCTGACCTTTTCTGGACTTCCTCTTTTTTTTATCCTTCTCCTCACTGACCCTTCCTCAAAGCAAAGTGATCCAGCGTCTAATGGACTGAAAGGCTCATGAGTCCTGCACCTAAAACTAAAAGTTGTACATCTTACAGCTTCCTATTTGGTACATCAGTGAAGTAACGTATTTGATAGAGAGTAAAACAAGTGGGCAGGAAAAGAAAACAGGCTCCAAAAGATTGCTGCTTTACCTGGAGTCACCATGATGGGCTTTTAAACATAGGAAATTGTTAGAAAAAAAAGAGTGAAAGTTAAACACTTGGATTTAGCGAGTAGCATCATTCAAATAATTGTACTCAATGGGCTAGTCAAGCATGGAAAAGCTCACATGGCTGTACAAAAATAATCAAGCTATGTGTGCACTGGCTTTTATCACATTTGGCCACTTCAGTTCCAGTTTGACATAGGGATAAAACAATACACACCTATAAAATTGAAGGAAAAAAAAAATCTTGTGAAGATTCCATCTTTACTTTTAAACCTGATTTCCTGTGAGCACCATATTCAGTGATTTAGCAACTAATGAATCCTCAGTAAAATGCTCAAATGCTGTAAAAGAGCAGTCAGTGACTGCTTTTACGAACTAGAGACTGATAGATTTTAGCAACATCAGCACTCAGTAATCCTGGCTGTCACACCACATCCTAATAATCTCAACTCCCTGTCTGAAAGGCTATGAAAGTATTTCTGTTAATTTTAATGTCAGGACTCTCAGCTTTTGCCCTGAACACAAAGGAGCAGACACTGCCAACCACATCCATCTCGCAACTCCATCTTTGCTGGTTCTTTTTGCCCCACTATGTTCTGGAGGTGCAGCATAAATGGACACCTCTCCCCACTGACAAGACTCCAAACACCTCCACAACCCTGAAAACAACCCCAAACATACACCCCCTTCACCTACACAAAGCTTTTCTACTACCATGTAGCTAATTACTACAGTTCATGCAATTCTGAGGTTTACTGCTTGCATTAGAGGATTTATGTCCATGTACACCCCACAGCACTCACACAGGGGCAAGACTCTCTCAAGCTTTCAGTCTAGTGTTTTAACCTCCTACCTATAGTTGCTTAAAGCAGGATTCAAGAAAGACTCATAGATTTCTAGAATGCAATTAAGAAATATTTTAAAGTGAGAAAAATAATAAAAAAAACACAATATACACATAAATGTGAATGTTTACAGGCATCTGATTTTGGGACAGATCTGTATTTTGGTCTCCCAAACTTTGCTGTTGCATATCTTTAGAAATCCCGTCATCTTGCCTGGCCTGAACATCATTCTCCACCTGAGGTTATTTGAGGCTCAGGAAATACATGTATTTACACACCAAATGGTGAGGAGCTTGTTCTGAGCACCAGGGAGGCATGGGCTGACCACATATGTTGCATAAGGATGGAAGCCGTAGGTGCTTCCCTTTGGAGGAAGATGTGCAAGAGAGCTGCCCATTGCAGCAGTGTCTGTGAGATGCGTTACCTGCCAGGGAGTGACATATCTGGTTTTATTTCTTTCCTCGGTCTGAAGTAATTCCAGCTTGCATTACCCCTTTCCAAGATGATGTCCTGACCAGCAGCAGCCTGTTGAGCATTTGGATGGCAAAAAGAAAAGACAGGAAAAACTCCTGTACCCAGCTGGACAGCAAGCCAAGGAGAAAGCAGGCCAGTTGTACACAGTAAGTATGAACTAGAAAGTGCTCTTTTTGCCTCTGCTTGCTTTAAAATTTCTTTCTACCATGTCTGTATTGCCCTCTGAATAACTGCATCCTGGATCTATTGGTTTCCACTCAGGGATTAGGTTGTCATTTGTTGATTTCCACCGAGCATCCTCACTTACAAATCACTATCATTTAAAAAAAATGTTATAGTGTCATAAATCCAAATGATGCCTCACATACAAAGAGAGGCAAAAGCAGTTTGGAAAATGCTGTTACATACTTTTGTATACTTTACAGCCTCCTCCTCCTTGGTAGAATCAATAGGCAATACTGACTGAAAATAACTCCAAGTACAAAGGCTTTGTTTCTCTGTAGAAATTATTGAAAAATAATACACTAACAAATTATTATCATAAACAGAAACGCCTAAAGTTATGTAAAAATACAATCATATGGGAAATAAGTATTGTTGACAAGTTACATATACACACCCACTATTTAAACAATTTCAGAGTTCCTACCCCGATTCTCATTAATAACATATAATCAAGAAAAGCTTTACTGACTTCAAAAGCATGGCAATAATGCCAGAGTTGTGCTTATAAAATCCAGCATCAGGGTGGCATTTTTAGTGATTAGTTATTTCCAGAGAGCTGAAGAAGCTGGATGTAGGGAGCTGCAGAAAGGAGTAGTGCCTTCCACTAAAACCAAGTTAGACTCACAGCACTTGGTCTGTCAGGTAAGGACATGAGCCAGTCAAACCAGGACACACTCTTCTCCATTGTAGGATTAGCAGTGCCCACAAAGCTTGAGCTGTCTGCAAGTGGCAATGCGCTATCCTCCGCACGACTCACTTGCCTTTGACCAGTGCAGACGCTCTTTTGCTTCTGCTGTTTTTGGAAACCAGGGTTGTATCCTGGCTTGTAATTTGCAAAATTAAAAAATGTTGAAAGCAATGCATCATTTTAAAACAAATGAAGTCATCTAGGAAAAGCCTGATATTTAAATGATAAAAGAGAATACATCCATCCCTTTCCAGTTCCTCTGAAAATAAACATTTTAAACAGAACCGTGCAGGAAATTTCATCCTGTGATATACATACTTGTCACCAAGAGATACTTTTTCATCTATGACATAATTGCTATCATCAGAAAAGCATTTCTGTCACTCTGGTGTAATTTAGCCTCACTTTCTGCTCATTTCTTTATCTTTTCTCATTAAGGCATTACATATTCTGCTATGTTACTATTAATCATTCTCTAACATAAGCAAGTGGATAACTTGCTTCGAGCTGCATGAGTAATTGATTTTTCAGTTCTAGAGCTGAATAAAAAATGCAATAAGTAATTATCCAAAAAAAAGCTTAACTTTTTTATCCCGTTCAAGTAAAAAAAAAAAAAAAGAAAAGTTTTGCGTGGATTTCAGTTAAACTTTTGTTCATCTTGAATAAATAATCATGCACCAGTACAGGCTTGGGGTCTAACTGCTGAAGAGCAGCTCTGCAGAGAGAGACCTGGGAGTCCTGATTAATAATAAGCTAAACATGAGCCAGCAATGTGCCCTTGTGGCCAAGAAGGCCAATGGCA
>WBNH01000483.1:0-34695 GCA_013401255.1 Urocolius indicus | reverse complement strand
AATACAGAAAGTTCCACTTAAATATAAGAAAAAGCTATTTCACTGTTCAGGTGAGGGAGCCCTGGCACAGGCTGCCCAGAGGGGTTGCGGAGTCTCCTTCCTTGGAGGTCTTCTAAATGAACTTGCTTCTGCAGGGAGGTTGGACTAGATGATCTCTAAAGGTCCCTTCCAACCCTACCATTCTATGATTCTATGATTTCCATCTTTGTCATTTTAAGAAGAGCAGCAGGTAGAGAGGACCATATCTTGGCACCATTGACCAAAGCAACAAGTGAAAAATGCTTTCTTTTCAGAAGATGGAGAGACCTGACCCAGTGAATTCCGGTGTCTCCAAGAAGATTTTCACCCCTTTGGTGAAAAGAACTCAAAAATTACTTAAGTGACTTATAAAAGTGGAACAATATTACCCATGAAGTGTGGGAACAGACACCTCAAGAGACATGACCAGGAAGACCTCCTCAAAAAGGTGAGTTTGAATCCCAACAGGATTGAAAGTCTCCCATAGTTCAGATGAATGGCACAATCATGGGATTTATCAATTTATACGGTTTTTCACTAACTGGTTTTGTGAATTAAGCCACCAGATATTCTATAATGACACTTACGATAATTATCTTACACCCCAAATGGCATTTTCTTAATGAATCTTTAATAAATGAGTTTAAACACTAACTATGGCAACACAATATTATAACCACAGGCACTTTACAAATATGTGCTGAATTATACATTTTGCATCCTGTATTTCTTCCCCCTGATATTTGCACAAGCTTTGGCAAATTTCACAAGAACATTTTATTTGGAATTTTGTACCCCCTGGGTTTTTTGTTTTGCCTTAAGATTTTTCCACATATAAGCCTTAAAAGAAATGAAAACTGAAATTATGCAAATATAAAACTCATTATTGGTATTTTCCACTGCTGCTGGCAGTACTGCAAGAATGAGAAGGGATGCACAGCTTAGCCCTCTTTTTGGGAAAGAAGATGGAAAAAACATTACATGTGTTTAGGGTTAGGAAAGCTTTTAAATAGGCTCACCAAGTCAAAATAACCCCTCCCAAGTCAGATGACTCTTGAGGTTCTTCACAGAACTTAGTGTAAGTTACCTGACCACTTAGAACAGGTTTTTAATATTTGTAGGGTATTAAGTAAAATAGTAAGTCACATACTTTGCTAATCATAGAATCATAGAATGATAGGGTTGGAAGCGACCTTTAGAGATCATCNCCCCCCTCAGTTTCTTCTTCTCCAGGCTAAACAGCTCCAGTTCCTGCAGCCTTTCCTCATAAAGAAGATGCTCCAGTCCCTTGATCATCTTGGTGGCCCTGTGCTGGACTCTCTCCATCAGTTCTCTGTCCCTCTGGAGCTGGGGAGCCCAGAACTGGACACAGGACTCCAGCTGAGGCCTCACCAGGGCAGAAGAGAGGGGGAGCAGAACCTCCCTTGACCTGCTTGCCACACTCTTCTTGATGTCTGTACCCCTTTGCATGGGTAAACTTCCATATAAATATTAAAGCAAATATGCAATATGTTCAATATGACTGCCCATTACCACAGATTTATACTTGTAAATAATTGGCATCTATCTAAATTTTTTAGAAATTCACTGAAACCTGGCACTTCAACTGAAAGCTGTTTCTAATCTTTCTGAATGAGGAAGCAATTTTCCCAACATGACCCCAATTCAGTTCTTGTTTTCTTTGCCTAAAAAAATGACAACTTAAAAAGATGGCCTCAGTAGAGCTGTGAACTGATATTTATTTCAGTAGTATAATAACTCTGAAACATGCCAAAAGCCTCTTAAATGTTAAAATTGTTACCTATTGCACCCTGGGCTGAGTTTGAGTTCGTGAGTAGATTTTGAATGAAGTAATTTTTTCCCCCCCTCCATCTGACCCTGGGAGCATTTGAATTGAGGATTTTGTGAAACAAACTTGCTAGGAATAATGCACTAGATAGAGTTTTGTATACTAATTCTCTCTCAAGGGCTGTGATGCTGATGCCGACTTAGAAATAATTTTGGAAGAATAGCTGAGACAACACATGATGCCATTTTATATAATCCCAGAAGTGACTGAAAGACTGGACAGTTTTGAGGACTATCCAAGTGTGAAGAGATGGATTTGGATTAGTCCCAGCTCATGGCAAGCCTCACATTGTGTAAAGCTCGCAATACTTTCATACAGTTTCCCCACAGTCCAATGTGGCTGTTTCTTCTCTTGTTTTCAAATTACCTATGGAGGCGTTTTGTTGGAACTTGGGACCAGATTCATTAGTTAAAACATAAACTTTGAGCTGTCGCTGTCGTGCAGTCAACTAGAGCTGTAAAACAGAACCTGCAAAATGGATGACCTTCAGATTTACTTAACTGTGCAGAAATGGTATTTGTCATTGCCAGTTTTTTTTCATTTCTTTCTTTTAATAGACTACCAAAGAATTTGTGATCTGTGATCTCGTGAATTTATTATATTGACAGAAAATAGCCAGTGTTTCCAAGCCATACAGATAGCATGTCAGCTGAAAAGAACAAAAACTTGCATTTGTCTTCTACATTATTGTTGCCCTTGTCTTCTACGTTATAAGAATAAAAGTTTAGAGATGCACTTACAGAAAAGTAGACAGAGAGTGACTCAGTGCTCTACTCCTGCCAGTAATGTGTGGTAAGATGAGTAACTACTGGAAGCAGTGGTGAATTCCCACAGTCCCATTGGGTTGGCTTTTCCTTTTTTTGGGTCACAGTTTGGAAACCAGGACACAGAAGCAATCACCATATGAGAACAAAGTCAGAGTATAAATATGGCTGAGAACTCTTGGGAAAAAAAAAATAGCAAAAATATTTCTGTAAAGTAACTTAATGTTCAGGCTTTAAAGGAAATCACCACCAGATTACATAGTTAAGGCCAAAATCTTTGCTATATATTTGCACCATACACCTCACCCCAGTATCTCTGTATGGGGCTATTCTTAACACAAAATTTGGCCTTAAACTGCCAAATCACAGAGATTTATTATCCCTGAACGCTTCATACTTTTGGCTTGATTATTCTCTAACAAGTAATTGATGGATACTCTGCCCCACTGTCTTCCTGCCAGCTTCTTTCTTTTACAAGCTCCATAAAAATCAAGAGAAAATGCAAACTGGAAAGGTAACACACACAAAATCTCCAAGCTATGTCACACTCCAGCCTTAACACTCTCTTGGGTCCATGAAATAAAGAGAAACAAAAAAGGCAAGCACTTCCTAATGAAAGGCTTGGTGCTGCCGTCTCGTGGGAAAAGGGAGAAGGAGAGCTTTGTAATAAAGGCAGAAATGCAAAATGAAGGGAGGGGGAAAGGATTTAAAAAACCTCACTAACATCAACACTCCCATTTTTGTTTCAAGACGGCTGTGTGCTTTATTGCTCACAGATCGGTTTCCTTTGCAGGTGATGCGGGCCCAGAATTACATCACCAGCAGAGCAGCCAAGAGCATCTCGGTGCCAGGATGACTGAAGCCGAGAGGAATGTATTATCACAGACCTCCGAGGGACTTGCCAGTGCATTCCTTGCTGGGGGTGCTGCGGTGGGGGAGGCGGAGGGGAGACAATTTTTACGTTAGGACTGAAAGGAAACTTTGTGGAGGAAAGATCTGGGGTCACAGTCCTGCTGTCTCCTCTAAGCAGATCTAATTATGGCCATGTACTTCAAAAAGAGGATTTAACTAAAACCAGATTTAGCAGGGCACTGCTTAGGAAGTACAGACTGAATCCCTCAGCCTCGCCTTTGAGGAAAACGCGAAATGCTTCAGTGCATGGGAAACACTGTCACTGTGATGGTGAAGCTGATTTGAAGCTGCAGCAAGGAAGGCAAGGGCCAATTTAAAATCCTCGTCACTTCAATGGAGTTGTACAATAACATGTGACCAAACATAATACTGGTGCTTTCAGACAGACAATACTTACATTAGATACTGAGTGTGTATTTACTGGCATGTTGTAAGGTGGGATAAAAGAGTCTCATGTGCTGGAAATGTTTAAATAACTCACAAAGCAGTTGCACAGATCTCCCTTAAGGAGCTCCAACAAAGCCTTTCTGCCACAGCGCACCCTCTATTGCAAACCACATCCCATGCATATGAAAGAAACTCCCTCCTCCCCTCATTTTTGAAGGCTTTTAGGCTGTTTCTGCTATATCCTGCAGGAATGGCTCAGTGGTCCTCACCAGAAGCCTGTTTCTGAACTATTAAAATGAATAGGAGCTTTCCAGTGATTTTAATAGCAGCAAAGCGTGCTGTCAACAACTGGGATTAAAAGAAGACTATAAGGCAAATTGTTCAGAGATTAGCACCTCTAAAAATGTCAGGATTTTAAACCTCATCTCCTAACTCGAAGAGGTCGCAGCAGTGCTGAGGTTACACTCCCCTTTCATGCTAAAGGAAAGAACTCTCCCCTTTTCCAGCAGAAGAAAGAGCGCTGCTGATCAAATAAAAAAAGCTTCTAATTGATTCCAATGATTCTCTCTATCCTCATTCTCTACAGGGGAAAGCAAGAAGGGTGAGACTAAGCAGAACAAAGAACAACCAAGTCCCACTTTGCGTTAACCCTACTTTACACAAGAGCTTTTTTTGGGCAAGGAAGTGCCACTAGCCAGTTTTGCTGCTGCCAGCTCAGCTGGTGCCTGAGCTCACATCACCAGCTCAGTTCCCAATGTGTGGCTGAAGATCAGGAGGTTGCCTTTGCTGGGAGGACTAATGTTATCACCACAGCCACTGCTGCGTGGTCTCCTGCTCTTCAGGTGTTCACTGCAAGCCATTTTGTCAGTGCAGCTCCAGTCAGACCACTGACTCTCCACCTGCCAGACCAGAGATCCCTTACTGCATCATCTGCTAACAAAGGTCTCTGAGGGGGTCCAGGGGCCTCCTGCTCATCTCCTTACTCAGCCTCGTCAGGAGGCTCCAGGAAGACGGCTGCTTTTGCACTCCTGGGGACAGGAGATACCCACAGACTGCTTGATGTTACATGAACAGCAGCTGAGATGGGCAAGCATTGAAAAGGAGAACTTTTGTCGAATGGTAAAAATAGAAAATACTATCCCTAACTTTCAAAACATTTCCATCTTTAGATACTATTATAGTCAAATATACAGGGAAATTTGGAAAACATTTCAGCCACCGTGTCTGTAGAGGCATCATCCACTAAAAGTAGATTTCTTTCATCCTGCTCTGGGAAAAGGTTGCCACTACTCTTTTCCTGTAACATGCCAACCTCTTCCACAACCTTTCTGCAGCTGAATTGTGCTTGCTGCTGTGGAGCCAACACCAACAGTCAGGCGCTCCAGCTTTCTCTGTTTACCCTTCCTAGTTGTTTACATTTTGAATATCCCTATGTAGAATTTTATATTTTTTATACTTTTCATGCATAATTATTCTTGACAAGTCACGCTTTCCTGTTACTTCCTCCCCATGCAAGGCTGAATTAATAATCAGTCCCTCATAGGGACTGTTTGCTTTCATATCACATTGTTGTGGATGGAATAGGGATCATGTATGAAAGTGTATGTAAGAAATATTCCAAAGTAAATACATTAAGAGAGTGCTAGAAATGCATTAGAACCAAAGCATATCACTGCTTTTACAGAGTTTCCCTTGTTATCTTTTTCAAACTTTCACAGGACGGCAAAAGCAGATGTGGCCTCTAAAAGCTGGGGTGGACAACAACAGTTAGGAAAGATTGGTAAAATGCTCTGAGGAAAGAAATTACTTAAATTACTTACATCCAGGACAGAAATGATTGCTGCTCTCATCATACCAGATTGCTGTGAGATGGCTGTCCCACAGGACTGTTCTTCCTCCAGCTCACCCTGTCTCATTAACATTATAATTGTGAGTGCAGCAAAGAGGCTGACGGCAAAGTTCACCTCTGTGTCCCTTTTTCATGGAGACTACAAGTCTGTTCAGCTCTTAATAAAATAAGTCTCAGGCCTCAAAGCACCACAATAAACCAAATTTATATATACTGGTACTTATAAAACAGGAATGCCTAAGCAGGACCCTGAGAAATGCCTTTGGGCAGGTCAGTTCTCTGTCTCAATATGTAAATAAAGTTACTCTGGGAGTTTTTTTTTGTATGACTTAACCTATTACAACTTAATATTTCCACTACAGAGTTTTTCTTTTTGACAAAAATATATAGTTGATTGCCAATGTGGGACTTTCCTGAGAGGTCACATCCCATCGCTCTCACTGTATAGCCCTCAAATGATGTTACTTCCAGTTCTTAATACCTAAAAAGATTTGGGTGAAGCTTCATTTCATGTGCACTCAATGGACAAAGATGAGGGGTTAAGATCATTTAAGACTATACAGTAATCAGTGGTTTCCAGTTCATTCTGATTTTAGTAATCTGCTCCGCAAATGATATGAGATGGAGGGACATGCATGGTTGGCTTTCTATGTTTAGCTACCTGTTATGTTCTCTCTGCTTAGTCACTACTAAATTGAAATGAACTTTCTCATTAGTGCCTTAAACAAACAAAATGGATTAAATAGCAAATATCAGGTTTCTCATGTCACTCAAGATAAATAAAAAAGACTGCAGCACTGCAATTCTTCCCCCTGCAACCAACAGTACAGAGACCCTGGTGACAAAAGCTGGCAGAATTAGGTGCTCTTAAAGATCTGCTTTCAGTAGAAGTTCCAACTCAGACTTTCTCTTTTTTTGTTGTTGTTTTTTCCCCAAAACTGTAGAATGTGGAAAATCTGAAGTTTAAAAGACACGAAAGAGCAAGATGAGTATGAGAAAATGCCCAGAGAGATGGGACTTGATATCTCAGGAGTAGCAATGTGAGACAGAAAGCTTTTTAATCAGTTCATTGAAGGAAGTCAGTTCAAAAGAAGATCATAATCTTAGGCTATTTAGTGGCCTTCACAAGTTGAGCTGGAATAAGAAGGCAACAATTGTCAAATTAAAGTGACTATAAAATCTAAAGACAACTGTAAATGGTACTTTATTACTGTTTTTACTTTTGTAGCATTTTACTTGCCTGCATGTCCACACATACACAGATATTCAACATAGAGAAAAAATGACATCTATGAGAATCAGATATGAAATCAATCCTTATTTGGAAAAACAACCTTTTTAAAAATTATTCTGCTAAGAGAATCAAATTGCTAAGATTTAGAAGCATTTTCATCCCTTAAAGTTTGCCAATCAACACAGCAAAACAGAGAGAGAAAACCTGCAGCTATTAAACTAGGAAATAGAGTCATTGTAGCTCATGTGCCACGTACTCAAAGCTGGCACTGAACTGAACTCAGGAAATACACTAAACAATTTAGCTCCTGACTTTTGGAAAATGTCTGCCACCAGGCTGTGGTTTCCTCAAAAGCATTTCTTCTTTGAACTTGCCTTAAGTATTTTCCTCAAAGGTTTGGGCGTTTTGGTTTTTTTTTTTTTTAAACCCAAAACATTGTGGACTGATTTCAAGCAGTTTGGTATGAGCATGAAAATTTCATATTGAAAAACTGAGGCTGTTACCGAGTGCTCGTTCTTCACCTAACGTAGGTGCACTTTCCTTTCACAGAGTCAGAGAACAAATCACTCCCACAAGAAGGACTAACACTTGAAGACAAAACTGGAGTTTATGAGCCTGTGAGATAAACACTGCAGATAGTCCATCACAGGCTGGGCATATTTTATAAAACATGACAGTATTTTCTTCCAGGGGAACATAGTTCTTGCCCAAGGCATGAGTCTTCAAAAATATGAAACGTAATGCAAATGGTTTGTGGCTTCGCAAACCCAAATGTGAAGGGCATGGGAAAGTCCCTGCCACTTGTGTACCAATATCCTACAGTGTGTTGTGGTTTTTCTTACCCTGTCCCCCTGCTGTGAAAACAGTGCCCCATCCTTCCCAAAGTGTGGCACTTAGCAAAACATGCCAGTCCCAACCTTTGCCAATGTAAATAACATCTGATCAAAAGTTACCAGGAGGTGAACCCAAAATGGACACGAGTAATCTCAAACAAATCTCTTTCTTCAAAACAAATTCAAGCCCACGCTATGGGAACATTCAGTGGTATTCCTCCAGCTGTAGGCTTGCACAGTAATGTACTCACTAATAATGTGAGTGGACTGACGTTTACAAATGGTTTACACCTGAGGTTAGTGTCCTTTAAACACAGAACATGCCAGACCGTGTCACTGCTGAACCGACAAGCACTGGGACGCTGGGAGTACTCTTAGCACCGTCTCAGGTACTCACCTCTCCCGTTCCTGTTCCAAGAGGTTGGTGAAGTCGTCGCTCTTGTTCATGTAATCTGTATGTTTATGTTTCTCATTTTCTAGCTCATAAACTGTGCGGCGATGGCACTTCTCTGCCAACAGGAGCTGTTCCAGCATGCGCCGGTACGTCTCTTTCTGCTTTTCTTCAAGTCTGTCCAGCTGGATCGTAGGAAAGGAGAATAGACTGTTTTAAAGGTTTCCTTGCTTACTTCATCTGATTTATTAACCAACAATGTTGTGTTTGGTAAATGAGTCCAATAGTTTTATGTCTTGGGCTTTACATAAAGCAGTGACTAGAAATAAGAGTAACTGTCCTGTAAAAGTAATGATTTCTTTGGATGGCGTGTTTGCAATAAACATTTGCACAGTTCTCTCTCGTGTATTCTCAGCTACACAAAGGACAGAATGTCACTTAATTTTAGGGTAACAAGATAAGGTTAGCTGAAATATGAGTTACACATCTTCAATGCACCGTTAGGGCTGCTAAGATAAAAAATCTAAACTATTTAGATTCAGCATAGCTTCCCTTTTAAATGAACACATATAATTTAGTATGAGTTTTAGAGTTTTCTCAGACTGTTTATGTTTTGACAGAATATTTTATTCTTTTCTTAGCAAACTTTGCTTTTCTTGTATTCTGGTTTTTAAAAATTAATTTAGTATGTCAATTATTATTCAAACAAACACCAAGGTCAGGGAGATGTGTCTAAAAAGCTGCCAGGGCACTCTAAAGCCACCACAGCTATTTGTGTTGCTCCTTTCACTGTTTCTTGGGAGCAGATGACAAACTCCGTCCTCCTCCCTGCTGTCATTTCTCTGCTTGCCTGCCCTTGGCAGGGCAGCTGGCAGAGCTTGCTCTGCCCGCCTCCAACCCTTACCCCGTGGAAATGGTATCTTCCTCAGCCCCAGCTGCACCAAGCAGTTGCTGTTTCACAGAGTGGCTCAGCAAACTGAGGGAAATAAGAGAGCAAGAGGACAGCAGCAATTTGCTCTTGCGAAGTTGACTATGGCAGAGAAAGTAAACCAGTCATTGCATTTTATAAAGGAGACAGGTTTGGTTCAGCCTGTGAGAGTATACCTTTTGCGCTTGTGAAATTTTATCACCATCCTGTTTTAACTCCAACATAACCTCTTTGGACCTACACATTACAAGTTTTACACTGAGGTCCCCATCAAATTATCATCTTCTTTAGACAAAAGCTCTGTTAATCTCTTTTAATCTTGTTTGACAGTATTTTATGCATGCTCCCACATGCTAATGTTTGCTTTCCTTATTCACTCTAATTCCAAAAACTCCAGAAGGTGCTCCAATGAGAATACAGAGTGTAATGATATCCCATGGTAGACACTGTTCCTGGTGAAAAAATTTAAATGTTCTAATAGAAAGAACTGTGAGGATTTTAACAGGCACTACAATGTACAATGTACATTGCTGCTTGCTCTTTGTCCGTACTGTTGCATACTTTGCATACTTTGTCCATACTCTTTGTCCATGACTGTTATAAAACTATAAACATGAGCAGTGGCTCCTTCTTTTGGCATTCACACTGACCTCAGACATTCCCAAGTCTATCCTACATTCATTTATTGCTTAGATTTTAAAGCAAGGGATCAAGTCCTACAAGTCTCCTTCAGGGGCTGCACTGACTTTGCAGGCCTAGAGTTTGAGTGACTGATAAAATGATTACAGATTTATGATCCCACAAATATGGCCAAAAGCAGTCTCTGAAGGTCTTCTTTTACTAACTACCCACATGCCAGTGGTCTAGTATGCCAAGAAAATCAAAGAGTGCTTACCAGTGCTGTGAGCAGTAGAGGTTGGAGCCTGTAATTGAAAGGAATTTAAAAAACAGAAATGTAACACCCAAAGATTTTTTTTCTCTCTTAACGACACGAGTCCTAAGGAGCATACAAGATTTTCATCGCTTCTGCTCAACCCCAGTGACTTTGCTTACAATTTATTTTGCTGTTGAGTGAAGATTATTACATTTTTCTTAGATTTCTTGTCATTTGTGCAAATGTTGTGTTATCCTCTTTCATGCTTTGCACACATCTAAAATATGTGGAGTTTCACTTCTGTTTAGGGTTCCCCCTACACAATCATAATGATGTAAATCAAGAAGTTATTACCTCTGAAATTGGTTTCTCATAGACGTCTTCCCCTATAGACTTTTCTTGGGCAAGGATGGCATCCCTGTGTAGCACTCGAAGCACGTTCCCTGGAGTTGCAGACCCATAATGAGCTTCTAAAACTTCAGGTTTGGTTTTCTCTGTCTTCAGCATATGGATCACATCCTCTCTTGCCTGTAACATTGCAAATCACTACCATAAGCCAACCTATTAACCAACAGGGAAAACAAGAAAAATAGGGGTATTCATACATACACACTGCTGAATTAATATTTCTCAGACAGCTTTGAATCAAGCATTTCCCCAGAAGCTGTGCTGCCATTCAGTGAGATCTCAACTGGCTTGAGAGTTGGGCAGAGAGGAACCTCATGAGGTTCAACAAGGACAAGTGCAGAGTCCTGCATCTGGGAAGGAACAGCCCCATGCACCAGTACAGGCTGGGGATTGACCTGCTGAAGAGCAGCTCTGCAGAGAGACACCTGGGAGTGCTGGTTGATNGTGTATGTCAAGAGGATGGGACAACTTTTTTTCTCTGTACTGTCTAGTGATAAGACAAGGGGTAATGAACAAAAGCTGGAACACAAAAAGTTCCACTTAAGGAAAAACTTCTTTCCTGTTCAGATGAGGGAGCCCTGGCACAGGCTGCCCAGGGAGGGTGTGGAGGCTCCTTCTCTGGAGGTTTTCAAAACCCACCTGGACACGTCACTGTGGGATCTGATCTAGGTGGACCTGCTTTAGCAGGGGGGTTGGACTAGATGATCCCTAAACATCCCTTCCAACCCTACCATTCTATGATTCTGATTCTACGCTTTTCTAGTTATTCCCTACCTGACTTTGCGACTAAATATTTTCTTCAACTAACTTTCAAAGCAAAGTTTTCTAAGTTTTGTTTGCTCAAACAAAGCCTCAGATACATTGCAGACCCTGGCTAACTGACATAACCTTTGGCAGACCCAAAGAGGCTAAGCAAACCCATGCACCAGCGGAATAAGGCTGCTGATCCTAGAGCTGTGGTGCTCCTGTGGCTGAGAGAAGTGTGGGGCCCAGCTCGTGTTCCCCGCCCTGAGTGGGAGCTCACAGGTTCATCTGGGTTCAGCAGGCAGCTGGGCATGATGAGGCTGCTCTGTAAGGACACCTGGCTATGAATAAGAGACATTTTAGGGCTGTGCTGTGCTGTGGACAAAAGCTTTATACTGAGCTCTGTTTCTAATGATACTTGACAACACCTGTTAAACTATTTGTGAAATGGGGGCAGGGCGATGCCTTTTCGTCCAAGACAAGTTTAAAGGCCATGATCGTGGGAAGGGCTGTAACAGGTACAGGTTTTTGTTGGGCATGAGGGAGCTCCCAGATTTCCCTGGAGAGCAACTCTCCCACAAGCCCAAAGAGATGTGGAACAGGAGAGTAGGAGCACCAATTTTTCTCTCACCTAGCATTCTAACATTGAATCCCTTACAAATCCTGCCCCTATGTAAGCAAATGGCCATTCAGGATTTATGAACTGACCAATGCTTCATGGTTTTCCACAGTGTTCATAATGGCACTCTGTATTATCCCTGTAGCAAGTCTTAAATCTTTATCCAGTACCACAGAGGTACTATAGCTCTTCAAAACCACCTGCTTTTGAAGTGAGCAAGGAATAATTTCAGGAAATGGGAAAGACCTTTTAATCTTTTTTTAAAATAATATGCAAATAAGACAAAAAGGAACCTGAGTCAGAGATCGTGTCACCCAATCAACAACTAACACAATTCTAAGCAGCTAGCTGTACAGGCTTACTCTGTACAATATTTTCCAACCTCAAATAAAAGCTTTGCACATGTCTGCAAGGTACAAAATACAGATTGGAATGGTATTAATGTTGTTTCAGCATGAGCGTGGGTAAGGTGCATCACTCATGGATGTTAGAACTGCAAATGAATTATGTGTGGTAATCTCAAAGAGTGCCAAAAGAGCATGTACACTTCACTACATCATGTCCTGGGAATATGTCATTCTCAGTACAGGAAAAAATGATATTTTAGAAAAGTTTTAGATGGGTTCAAAAAGATATTATTTTTTATAACGCTGTAAAAATAACACTTATCTTAGTGTCTGTGTTACCATGAGGCCAGTACTTCTGTATTGAAGCAAAAGCCCTTAAAGAGTCTAATAGGATAGCATGGGAGTTTGAGGGAATTTATAAATATCCAGATGATATGGTGTCTTGCTCTTTTGTGAAGAGCCAGTTTTGGGGCCATATCTACATCCTGCCCCAATGAACTGACTTGGTGTCCTGCTGTATGCCTGGCAGCAGGGTCCCCATGCCACAGGCGTGCTAAAGGAGAGCACTGTGCAAAGGGAGCACCAAAAACAGCAGGATGAGAAAGTATGTTCCTTCTGCCCTGTGCACCAAAGGCCACAATCAAGCATGCTGCAACCTTGATTAATTTTGGTCCTGAGCACAGACTGCTTCAGACTCCACACACGCTCTTCCTCAGTAACACCTCAGACCCTAAGCTATTCAGACGGGATGAAGATAAGTTCATTTTCACCTGTGGAAGCTGTGGGGCTCCAGTCAGCATTGACAGAGCCAGGCAGAGCAAACAGAGACAACTCAGGCTTGGTGATTTAAACACTATCACTTAGGAGAGCAAAGAGCTGGACCAGTCCCTGCAATCGTTATTTAATAGACTGATGAAGGAGCTGAATGTTCTACCAAATGAGTGCCCAGGTCCTCTTCAGCTGTGCACTGCTCTGTCTACTTTCCTTTAAGCTTCATTAGTCTTTAATCATTGATGATAAAAATAGAGCAACTTTCATAGTAGGGAATGAAGGTCACTGAAACAGCTCATAACCTGCTGGCTAAGAAAGGCTTCTGGAAGCTATAGGTTTGAATACCCTGAGAACCAAAGGGAGCTGAGCCATAGAGTCAGTGATGCTGAATGGAGGAACCAGAACCCCAAGCAGGAAAGATGTCCAAGTTCAGTTCAGAGCTTTGAAGGAAAAGCCCTATTCATTGCTCTGTCTTTAAAAGGAAGCAATGACACACTTATCTCCAGGGGACAGGGCAGGGCTCTCAGCCCTGAAGACCTCTCCCTACAGCCCAAGGGGACAAGCTGGGTGGCACCATCCCCAGAGCACAAGCAGCTCTCCACTCACCCCTTCCTAGGCACCCCACATACTGCAAGCACTCAAAATCTGGATTGTGTTAGTGTGGCAAGGTGCCTTCTGCCTTTTCTGGGCTTGGCCATTGCTCCTGTCATTATTGTTTCAAGGGTATTGGCTAATTCACCAAGTACTCTGTTTCAACAGACTTATGATAACAGCTTGTGAAAAGCAAACTAACAAACAGACACTCAAGTTGCTAGGAAGCACTGGACCAAAAAAAAAAAAAAGGGTCCTTATGCTAATAATAAACTAGTGAGAAAGTAACTTTTATTTGGCCAGCAACAAGCCCCATCATAGGAAGATGTGAAGTGCAGCTAGCCTAGGTTGGAGAGGGACCTAGGTGACATCCCAGCATCCCATCAGTCTCAGGATTTGCAAATTCCAGTAATTCCAGTTAGCCACTCTGAAACTCCTCAGGACAATGTAGAGGGAAGGAACTCAAACAGCCGCCCTGTGCAACTCATGGTTCATGCTTCCTCCAAACAACCAACTTTCCACTGAAACAACTAGAAGAGAGCTCACATGGAGATGTTTTCTTTCAATGTGTAGTGAATAACTATCACTTTATTAAACCACAGGGTACAGAACATTGTGAGAAGACAAGTCAGAATGCTCTTGTAGATGAACACTTGGACTGCTTCAATGCATGTATCTGGAAAGAGATACACACTCAAAGTGGGAGGACCTATCTAAAAAGTGGGAATACTGCTAGGCAAGCTGTTTCTACTGATGGATATGTACCATAGGTACCTTCCTTGTCTGAAACCACAATGCTATTTAGCATAAATCATAAGGTAGGATATTAGACAAACAGAAAGAAGAGATTTTGAATTGTAAGTAAAGTTGTGTATACATCCCAGAGGAAAGCTGTTTTGGTAGAAGGAACATAAAGCTGCTTCTCAAGTCCTTTTTTTTTTGCTATGCTAGTGCTCTGATGAGAGTATTCAGGCATGAGAAGACCACAAATTTCAACAGCTTGTAACACAATGAAACTTATTTCATAAGTCCAGAAGACTTCGATTAGTCAGAGAAGCTCTTTAAAGTCAAGATACAGAGTTTAGACAGTATATGCATTTATTTTCATTGTTTTTTTCATTACTTAAATTGTCCTACAGAAAGCTTTCTGTACCTATACTGTTCAGATTGCAGGTTCTTGAAAATAAACAGAGTTTTCTGTTAATAAAATGCCCTCAAGTATCTGATTCTCTAAACAGTTCAATGAAGACATAAATGAAGAGGCCACTTTTACTTCTTAATAATACCCTCAAGGCAAGAAACATGGAAGGCCAGTTGTGTTGAGAAGTGTTTTTCCGTGCTCGTTTTCTCCAGGAGCAAAGCCTGTCCATCAACTTCATAGAACCACAGGGCAGCCCAGGTTGGAAGAGACCTCAAAAGATCACGTGGCCCAACTTTTCAGGGGAAAGGAAGCCTACATGAGATCATCTAGCACCATATCCAATTGCATCTTGAAAACTTCCACTGATGAGGTCTATACCGAATCCATGGGGAAGTTGTTCCAGTGACTGATTGTTATCACTATAAAAAATGTCTTTCTTATGTAGAGATGAAACCTGTCCTGGTGCAACCTACACCTATTGCCCCTTGTGTTCTCCATGTGGCTCCTTGTGAAGAGAGAGCCTCTGTCTTCTTTGTAGCTGCCCTTTAAGTACTGGCATATTGGATGGAGTCTTCTCCAAGCCTGCTCTTCTCTAGGGGCAAAAGACCTAATTCCTTCAATCTGTCCTCATAGGGCAGGTTGTCCAGCTCTTTCATCATCTTCATGGCTTTTCTTTGGACTTTCTCCAGCTTGTCTGTGTCTTTGTTGAGTTATGGTGAACAGTACTGGACACTGTACTCATCTAACTCCTTCATCTGTCCCTGCTGGTAGAGGAACTGCAAAGTTGAACTGCATCTAAGCCTTGTTTTATGCTTACTGGAGGTGCCAAAATCTGAAAGCTGATGACCTCAGATCTTGAGTATGTCCATGGAGGGTCTGAAGTGCTGTGGAGCACTGTTGCCCAAACAGCTTTGCCTGCTCTCCTTTCTGGCCTCTCTACTACCCTCTGATTAGTGCACTATGGGGTCTGCATTTCTACCTGGGAAATAGGAGACAATGCTCTCCTTCCCTCAGGAGTGCACACTAGCTGTCAAGCTAAAAGGCTGACATGAGGGCATTCTTTGCAGGGCTACCCTGAAGCTCTTGCTTTTGGGCAGAATAAAAGAGAAGGGCTTTCTTTTGCTGGCTGGCTTGAGCAGAGCAAGGGTTTAGGTCCCAAACATTGCTTTACTACGTGCCTAGTAAAATATTTCAATGATATAGAAAGGATGTAGAGAGGTCTCTGCATAAAATTGAAACCATTTAGGAAACAATAGCATGACTCTGCTGCTTGTAAAAGGGGACTGGCAGCCTAGCAACCAAATTCTTGGTCAATGGAAAGACTGTTACACAAGCCCAGCGTTCTGACGTGCTTCCTCCTTATGCCCTGTCTTGCCAATTTACTACAGCCCTCTCTCCCCATTCCCACAGTCTTTGGCCTCTCCCGTGAGACTGCTAACAAAACTCAGCACCCACTAAACAGGGAATTTTTGCTACAGGCCATTTGTCACCTGGGAAATGGGGCTGAGCTGATCAAACTTGTTTCATATAAGGCATCTAATAAATTGAGAAAAAATTTCAGTTGTATTCAAGATGAGCTGAATGGAGTCAAAGTAATCACTGTCAGCTGAGTTTAAAATGCAGCTCAAAAGTCTTTGCAAGTACATCTGCTAAACTTTTCTCTCAAGCTGTTTGTAAACAGTTTTTCTGCAAGTTGACACTGTGTCTCTTGAACTCAGTTACCAAGAATTATTTCCTTCTTATCTCTGTGTTTGCAGCCATCTAAAATACAACAAACTACTTCAGAGCAATTTAAGTATTTCAATAACGTGATGACAATCCTCTCAATTAATTGAAAGAAGAGTAGGAATATTATTTACAGGTAATACATGTATGTTGTATTTGGAAGAGTTGATATTTCCATCTTTTTACTATTTCCTTTCTAGTTATCATGATGCTACCTTACACCTGCACAAGTGAGAGCACTAAGTAACAGATATTTAATGTTTATGAAGGCGTATTTTTCTTGCCAATGATTAATGGCAAGAAATAACTATCAAACCACAGACAGGAACCTTTAATTCTACTTGTGCTGGTGTTACTTGCATCGCACACAGTTCAGGTTATTTATAGTGCAACAGCTGCTCCCTGTGCATCAGAAACTAGATAAGGTCACAGGTTCTCTGTGTAATGTTGTGGTCTTACCAGTGGCTGATTTCCTAAATTCCAGTAAACCTCACAAGGGTTTCACCTAGAGCTAACAAATATCACACTCAAGGCATCCTTCTGAGGGAGATCAGAAGGATGTTTTCACACTGCTTTCTGCACTGGACAAACTCATACTGTGCTGCTGCCAGACCAGGAATAGTCTTCTCAAAGTGCCCATTAGAGACTTCTGAAAGATAATACTGCATGTTCACTTAGTTTACTTCCATGAAGAAAGCATCTTCAGGCAGATGTACTCAAAAATCTGTATGTACTAAACTTTCCTAACACTAATACGCTAATCCTGGTTTAAACTCGGTAAGTTCCCTTCTTTTCTTACCTTAGGAGAAAATTCAGTTAATTAAAAGGGAAGTGCACTTTCTTCATTTTCTGTCATACCATGAACATGGACAAAGTAATAAAAATTACCACTGCCTACTGGAATGACACTTTTGTTAAAGGCCTGATTCCTGAAACTATCCCTACAACAACTGGGTAGCAATTTGTCTTCCAGGTCAGATGTACTTAGCGTACAAAGCATGCTTTAAGGCTGGGAAATTCGATGTTCTACTGCATATTGCATTGTACAAAGCACCTAATTGCTGAAAACTTCAGAAATCTTTTTCTCTCCTATACCAGATATCCAAATTAGCCTTCTTTGTACCACTCAGTGATTCTAGACAGGCAAAATGATGGTTAATGATGTGTATATGCAGCTTTTCTCGCAAGGAAGACTCTATGTACAGCAAGGTTTTTTTCTTACCTTTCATTTTTGCTTGATTTCCTAATACTTGAAACTGTGGAGTTCACTTGCACAAGTTTCTTTTGACATTTCTGGACTCAGATCTATGTACATTATTTACTTTGGAGGTAAGGAGATTGCTTCAGTGATGAAAAGGGGCCATTGGTGTTTTTGTAGAACAGTTTAGTGAAATGTAATGCAGAAATGCATGTGATCTCTTATGACTCTGGGGATATGAAACAGAATTGTCCTGTCTTCTCCACACTGTGCAGAACTTCCTGACCCTGTATGAAGCCTTTGGAGCTATATAGTGTATTTCATTTTGCTCTGCATCCTCTTACAGTGATAACACAGAAAGTCTATCTAAAATCAATGCTGGAGGAGAAGCACATGATAGACCAGCTCATCCACTGCACAAACGCTCTGAAGTGGCTCCAGAAGAACTACATCAAAGATTAATTTGGCCTCTTATGTTTAGAAAAGTCCATGCTAAAGATTGCAAAGCTGAGGAGAAACAGCACTGAGCAATGTATTACTTCTTGGAGCAAACTTTGAAACAGATCAAATGAGCACTAGAAGACATCTGTCTGTTATTTCCTGCCCACACAGCTTTGTTCTGCTTTATTGCCAGAGAGCTCCATGGATGATGTCACTTTTTTTCTGAAGAAAACAGGCCACCAGAGCCTTTCACTGACATAATTAATTATCTGTAGTCTGGGCCACAGCCAGAAAACTCCCATGGCAAGGCCCCGAGAAGTATTAACTCCACACTGCTTGATGGTTTTCAGAATTACTAAGGTCTGGGATATCCTGTCTTGCCTTTTCACGCTGAAAGAATGCTTTGCTTGATACTGAACTGTGGTGCAGTTACTGCAGCATATGGTATTACAAAGCCATGATCCAGTCAGCACAGAGAGACCGATGCGAGGGGTCACTGTCAGTTATGTGCACAAATCTGCATGTTGGGATATGCTTTCCATGCTTCAGCAATGCATGCATCACAATGGCTAAACCCACTGGCTTGAGTTTGCTGCATCCAGTCAGACGTTTATGCCTCAGCCAACATAACTGTATAATAACATTTTGCACATGATCTGAAGCCCAGCAACAAGCAGTGACCACAGATTGATCCAAAATAGCCAAGAGGGAGAGGAAGGAACATCTGTTAAAACACCTTTTTGGACACCTGAGTAGAAAGAATCAATAACAACAGTGCACAAATGCATGTATTCGCAGTTCAGGGCTGGTATGTGGCTGTGTGATTCAGTTTGCATCCTAACAAATGAGGTAATTAACAAAGCAACTTTAGGTCTTTTCTCTGACCAGCACTAGTCACCACAATGCTTGTAAAGGCAGAAGAGAGCTCCCTGGTTTAGGTACTCCAAATCAGACAAAAAAACCTCAAATGACTAAGTCCCTATTCTGATTTATTCCTGCTAAAGAAATGACATGCAGCTTTCCATATCTAATGTGCATGGCCATTCTTGAGCTACTCTAGCAGTGTAGGAAGTCATGAAAATCAGAGCACGTTTCCCAAAGGTTGAGGTGATTTTATTTTGATGGAGTTGTGTAGTAAGTTGCTCTGTTCCTTTTGTAAACACAACTTATTTTATGACCATTTAGCACCCCTTTTGGAAAAGGAGATGACTAATAAAAGAGTAATTAAGAGAAAATCGATTTATTCTCATCTTTCTTGTGTTATCATCTGCCTCTTACTCTTATGTTAACCAGTCTAGACAAAGACTAAAGAGATCCAAGTTCTGTTCATGGAAGCATGTTTTCTCATGCTTCACACACAAAATTAACCTCACCATGCTCCAATTTCCATTCCATAAAGGAAATAATACTTCCCAGGAATGCTGTGAGATGTAATCTATAAGTTTATATAAGATCTAGGTACTAACACTATGAATACTGCAAAAACTATGGCATTGACATCAATACAGTCATTCTTCTATTCACCTTCCCTCATTCATTATATTCTTTTATTTCCTCTATATCTGTGTACATCTAGACTATCACACAAATTATTGAAATCAATTGGCTTCTTTTGACATATAACTTGGGTTGTCTAAAATGATCTTTGAAAGTGCTTCATTGACTCACTTAGGAGCTGCAGCATTCAAAATTAGGTGCTCTGACCTTAACTTCAAGAGGGCACTTGAAGCTGCTGGCATTAAGTACCCCCTCTCCAAGAGAAACAAACCTGTTCAGGTATTTTTTTTCCCACAGTGATCTAGCAGATTTCTGGTAGGAATGAGCATACATGGAGTGGGACAGAGCGAGAGACAAGCTGGTGCCAGTGGGGCCGTAGCCGTCAGGATGATGAAGCTCAGAGGAAATGCTTCTGTCTCCTCTGCGGAGACGTGAACATAACTCAGAGTGGGATACCAACAGACATAAGCGTGTATACATGTGTAATAAACTGTATACACAAATTTCTCATGTCCAAGCATTTTGTTGGCCTCAACAAGCTGTTTTTCAGCGCTCTGTGCTACAGGGATGTGCATTCAAGTTACTGATGACTGATGAATGGGTGAGAACAGTAGGACTGCATTACAGCAAGCTTTTACCAGCGTAGCCAATTATTTGGATGGAGGAGTTGTCAGAGGAAACGAAGGAAGTGGTGCAAACTCTTGGAGGGAAGTAACTTAGAAAGGGCAAGCAATGAAAAGTACAGAGTGAGAGCTCCCAGCCATGACCATGATGCCCTCCCAGACTCCTGTTGTCTCTGAATTCCCCCTGATCTTCCTCAATGCCTGCTCTTCCCCTCGCCTTCCCCAAGTCCCACTTGGACATCCTTTCTCCTCTCCATCCTCCCATTGCATTCACAGGAACAACTCTGAAGCCATTTTGCCTGGATTGCTAAGACTGCCTCAACTGCTGAGACTACCTGAACTGACACTGAGGAAAAGGACTTTCATTCTGAAGCTCCTGTTTCTGACTTGTTTAGATTTGAAGGTGACAAAAAAATGTCTGGAAGTTACCATGCAACTTGTACTTGGCTTAGTCAGTTCCAGTCATTTTCCCGGTATGGAAGAATTGATGCTAATTTATTTTGCAAAGGAAAACAATAAATTCCAGGATAAGAAGGCTTTGCTTGCAAAATTCAAACCATTCATGTCATAGGAAGGGACTTCCCTTCATAGCATCTCAGCAGTGCCTCATTTTGGGAGACACATGTCCACGGCCATCAGAAATAAGTCACAGAGCTTGGGTTTTTTTTGGATATCATGGAAAATATTGCACTGAAGCCAGCAATTTTGTGAAGATGTGGCAAAGCACAGGGTGTTCAGCAAGGGTGTGAAAGTGTCACATTTCTCTCATTTTAGTCAACCAATAGGTGGAGCCTTTAACCCTAGAAAGAAGATACTTGCTCAGATAGCCACATTCTCATAACTATTATGCAAAGACTTATATTTGTTTTTATTAAAGCTCATTTTGGATGGAAAATGACCTGTTTTCCTCTCAAGACCTTATCTGATCCTCAGCTGGAGAATAGGAGACATAAACTTAATAAATATGCAACTGGGGCAGCAAAGTTAATAAAACCAGACTCAGCTACAACTGCAATGTTAAATTAACAACTGATGACTCAGAATACTGGACAGCATTATGACACATAAGACATATGCTCATTGAAAGCTCTCCCAAGAATCTCAGATATTTTACAGCATTTAGCATTTATTGCAAAAGATTTGGCCATGTGTTCTCCTACAGAGTGAGTTCTCTCTGAAGAAAATGAGAAAAGAGATGAGCTTTCTCATTACTGTTGCACTGAGGATACAATTTCTATTAAGTACATTGAATAAAAAAAGAGTCAAATTACATCATTTGATTAAGATTGCTTTCAAAATATTGTAAAGCAGGATCAGTTAAAGACACTGATCCCAATGGGAACAGAACCAAAACTTAGAAGCTGATGGAGGGCAGTCCTTACTCTTCTGTTCTGGATGGAAGACCACGAATTTTTGAAAAACAACCCCAAGATGCTCATACTCTTCCATCTACTCTAGACAAGATGCCCAATGGATCAGAGACACCTGACAATTACTCCTCTCTTTTCTGATCCTCCAAGCCTAAATAACACGATAGATGTAGCTCTATTAAGTACTGCTCAGGCATTAACAGAGAAGGATGTTAAAATGTCATTATGAAAGACATTTTCAATCTACAGCTGTCCAGCGACAGTGATGTTTTATTGATGATAATTACTTTGAAAAACATATAATTCTAAAGCAATTTTATTACCAAAGAGATGGCTGTTGTCATTGCGGTTGATAGTGCCCTTGCCTTTAATTTCAGAGGGAGCAGGAAATTGCCTGAATAGCAACATTTAACTATATTTCAATATACTGTCATAACTTTTTCTCTTTTTTTCCTTTCATAAAACAGCAAGGCTCTGTTTTGAAATTCATGATTCTGGGACTTGCTAGGCCAAGCCCTGCTTATCTCCCATGATATCTCCTGCACTTAGCACAGCCATACTGTTGCTGACAAAATTCAATTCTGGTTGTAAATTATTCAATAAAATAGAAGAAAGCATTTGTGGTCTGAAATCCATCTTAACTTAGGGGTTTTTTGTCCTGCAAAAGTCTGCTTCACCAGGAAAACACAAGCTAACAAACAAAGTGTCAGTCTGATGAGGGAGAATTTTTTAACTCACTGATAGTCATATGCTGGATATTTTCAGATATTTTTTTAGGTTCTCATTTTGCTACAGTGTGGATACCATCTTTCTCTTCATTGTCTTGTCTTTTCTATGCCCCCTTTCCATGCCTCTAGCTTGGCTCTGTTTATCAGTGTTGTATTCCCCCTTTCCTTAGCTCTTTTTCTTCTATTGCCCAACCTCTTTCTTTTCATTCCATTCTCCTTAAGTCACCTCTCCCTCCTCACATTAACCCTGTCTTCTCTTTTTCCCTGTAGCTCTGCACATGCCAAGGTTTTTCTCTCAAAGCATTCTAGTTTTTTTCTGTATGATACACTCAGAAAATCCTTAACTGTTTCAATCCAATGAGCAAGACTTTGCATTAATAAACACTTATGCAAAGCTATCCTACATGAAGTTTTCTCTGGCTTTAACTATTCTTTACACTTGTGCTTCTCCTCAGCATCTCAAACTCTGAGATTTTGCTAATGACCACTAAAAAACACCTTTTCTTCACTCTGTCATGTACTCTTTCCTCTAAGGCATCTTGTCCCAACTTTCTCTTCTGACTTTAACGTTACATAAAAGAAACTCATCTGGTTTCCACTCATCTATCCATCCCATATTCCTCACCTGAGCTTTCAGGAAGCTCAATATTTAATGATATTAATGCAAGAGTATCAAGAAAGGCACTGAAGAAAAAAATATAGACGTTTATTCCATATTTTTACCTAAGGAATACCTAAATGGCTGTCACAATGTTGTTTCATTGTCTCAGGAAAGACCAGTTGGAAACAAAAAAATTTAAGGCAGTACATGGAAGTTTACATATTGCAGCAAGAAGAAAAAGAAACAGAGAGAAAAGTAACACATTTGCAGCTCTCTTGGTTATACCAATCAGACTGATAAGTGGTGGGAAGGCCAAGTAAAGCCATGTGAGCAGAAAAAGGGAAATATTAAACTCAATGTACTAGGAAACTGCATCATGTGCAGTTCCAGCTCGAGATGTTGAGAAAAATGAGACCAAGCTGTAACTGGTGTCGATCAAGATATGACGGAAGACATGGAAAACCTATTTTGTTAGCACAGCAAAACAAAGACTGCAAGACTGCTATCTACAAACACATCAGACATTCTCAGTAAAAGGGGTCAATCAATGCATTTGCAGTTTGAGGACAGGAAGGGACAAAAAGGTACAATAAAGAAAGAGCTCGTTATTATAGAAATAAAGAAGAAGGGAAGGAAAGCTAAAGAAAGACAGAAAGTTAGATCTTATGAAAAGAACAGAATGACTATAGAATAAAATGCATTTTAAAAGTATGTAGACATACAAAAACTAAAAGAAAGTAATAGCAGAAAAATGGAAACAATAGGGAATTTCTCTTTCCTTTACATTTACAAAGCTTATTTTTCTGATAGAAAGACAGATGGTAAAATACTAAAATACATTTAAAAATGTTAGAACACAATAGGTAGTATATGACCTATACCTCTGTAGGTACCTGTTATGTAAATTTGTTAAGAGAGAGAATTTCTCCCATGGCAGGATTTAAGGGCCTTACCAGGGAGAATAAAACACATAGCTCTTACCCACCTCTGCTAACCTATCCCTGGTACATCCAGGTCAAGAAGAAAGTAATCAGTGACCTGGATGAGGGGACAGAGTGTACCCTCAGCAAGTTCCCTGATAACACCAAACTGGGAGGACTGGCTGATTCCCCAGAAGCTGTGCTGCCATTCAGCAGGATCTTGACTGGCTTAAGAGTTGGGCAGAGAGAAACCTCATGAAGTTAAACAAGAGCAAGTGCAGAGTCCTGCACCTGGGGAGGAACAACCCCATGAATCAGAACAGGCTGGGGATTGACCTGCTGGAGAGCAGCTCTGCAGAGACAGACCTGGGAGTCCTGGCTGACAATAAACTAACCATGAGCCAGCAATGTGCCCTCATGACCAAGAAGGCAAATGGTGTCCTGGGATGCACCAAGAAGAGTGTGGGCCGCAGGTCAAGGGAGGTTCTTCTCCCCCTCTCCTCTGCCCTGGTGAGGCCTCATCTGGAGTCCTGTGTCCAGTTCTGGGCTCCTCAGCTCCATAGGGACAGAGAACTGCTGGAGAGAGTCCAGCACAGGGCCACCAAGATGATCAGGGGACTAGAACATCTTTCTTTTGAGGAAAGGCTGCAGGAACTGGGGCTGTTAAGTTTGGAGAAGAAGAGACTGAGAGTGGAACTCATTAATATTTACAAATACCTAAATGGTGGATGTCAGCAGGTTTGGGCATCTCTTTTTTCTACTGTATCCAGCAACAGGACAAGGGGTAATGGAAAGAAGCTGGAACACAAAAAGTTTATCTTAAATATAAGGAAAAACTATTTTACTGTTCAGGTGAGGGAGCCCTGGCACAGGCTGCCCAGGGAGGGTGTGGAGTTTCCTTCTCTGGAGGTCTTCAAAATCCACCTGGACACGTTCCTGTGTGACTTGATCTAGGTGGATCTGATTCTGCAGGGGGGTTGGACTAAGTGATCTCTAAAGGTCTCTTCCAACCCTACCATTCTATGATTCATTGGTTCTATGATTCTATTGAAGTCTCAGAGCTCACCTGAAGATGACTTCCTCCAGACTCTATTGGTTGAGAGAGCTCCTTCCCTGCACAATTTCCCTGTTTCAGCCATCAGCAACCAGCCCCCTACACCTGCCCTACAGCAACCCCTCCCGCAGCAGATGAAGCCACCAGTGCAATTTGCAGTTTGGTAATCAGTGGCAAAAATGCAGTTAACCTACTAAACCCAGGCTGGTAGTCTTAATCTTGGAATTATGTGTTTACTAGAAACCTCATCAGAGACACCAAATCAAACAGGACACAATGAGAAGTGTTGGCTTCAAGCCTAGACCAGAGATATAGGGGAAGTACACCTTGCCAAGAGGTATGTTGGCTGCTGCTCCCCAGGAAAGGGCAGACATCACTCCAAGGCCTTGTATGAGCACTCAAATTAATCATTAAATGCAGTCTTAAATACAGATTAAGGGAAAGGGTTTATTTGACAGTAGAGTCATTTCGTCTCTTCCCTTGAAGGAGCAATGCTATGCAGATATTTGAATATCTGCTACACAATGTTTCCCTACCAAAGTTAGTCCAAATCCAGTGTTACCTTAGACCATTTGGAAGTCTGAAGACTGCTCAAGAATTGTGGGTTATGATTAATCTGTATATAACTCATATATTATACATAATGTACTGCAAGACACCACATTTCACATATTGCCCATCCATATTTTAAGGAAACGTAGCTGACACATTAACCTGTATTTATTTATATGCCATGGCTGCCCAGCTCTGACGATCTGAACTCTGCTCCACCACAGCACAGGCTCTCAGGAAACATTTCCCTCAGCCCTAAAGAGTGCAAAGGACCTTGGACAGGAATGGATGGCTGAGCCGCAGCAGATTAATGCCGTTTCTGCACTGGAGAAGCACAGTAAAAACAACAGCTATAATAAAGTCCTTGAATGGAAAAGTTGCTTCTGTTTAAATTAGCGTGAAATACAGGAAACTGTATCCCAAGTTTCAACTGTCATCTGGCAATGGGCACATAACCTGGCTATGAAATTATTTTTCTTGAAAATCCCAAAGATTTGTAGTGGGATGCTGTCTTTGTAAATGTACTGTGATTATTGTGGGTTTTTTTTTTCAAGCATGCAATAGAAGAGTGAATGGTAAACACGTATGAACATGACTCCTCATTTCCTTTTGGGCCCCTAATCAGGAAATGTTGAAAAATCAGTGTTGATATTGCTGGAGATTGCTGCTCAGAAACAGTACAGGGAATTTACTCATGCCAGGACAAATACCTAGGCCATTGGACAAAAATCTGTGAACCACAGATAGGATTATATCATAATTGTAAAGATTCACACTGCACGTGTTGCTCTGTGATTAATTATATTCACATGTTGGTTTGATTACAGTCACTGTAACAACTGGGCAAATTAATGCCATGCTTTCATGGTCCAATATTTTGTATTGATGTTTGAAGTTTTCAAAGCAGTTTTGTAGCATTTGAAAATCGTATTTATTCTTTTTCTAGATATAGGAAGAAAGCCTTCATGGATTTGTTTTTACGCTTATATGTTTAATATGTGTTTAAAGACCATGTAATCAGTGTTTCTTTATATGAGAAGTGAGATTTCATGAGAGAAAATACACTTCACTGAGCTATAAGGCCTTTAAAATCAATCCCTGTCAGAAGTAAATTTCTGTCCTCCTTCAGGGAGGCTGCACTTAAGAACTCTCCTGCCATCCATATTGGGATATCTTTTCATCACTGCAGCTTCTGTAAACTTTTTCTCCCTTTTCGTTTTCTTAAAAATAAGGCCTAGACTATAGTGATGTCAACCATTTATGAAAATCCTTCCTTGCCTATATTCACTAAGTGCATAGGGCTCAGCCAGGAAATCTGACAACAGTCAAAGCCAAATCCAACTTGGCCCTAGATGCTACAGCACAGGGAAGCTACCTGTCATTATAATTAAAAAATAAATAAATACAGCCATAAACATCACTGCTAGGGCACGTCTCTACAGTTTACTGGCATGTTCACCTTCAAAATGAAGAGCTATAAAGTCAAGTTCCAAAGTAAGTACTCAAAACTGATACCCATAGCAACATGGCATGAGTCTATGTTTGTTGTATTGTTAGATTATGGGAAGAGTGAACTAAGCACATGAAGCATACGTATATCATACCATATAGCATACTACCAGTTTACACTGCTAACTCCATAGGTGTCATGACCAGATTATCTCCTGTGGTTGAGCTTGCTGTTTGGGGTTTACAAGGCAGTGTCAGTCTGCTCTGCATTTGGTAGCACAGGCACAAGATCGCCCCTTCCCCTGGCTGCTGAGTAAACAGTCATGTTATTTTACCCCTTTTTTTTTTTTTTTCTTCAGAAAATATTGGATCTCCCTACAGGTACAACATGCCGTTATTCTCAAAACAAAATCTTCTTACATATGCCTATATAATGTTTGCTCTGCTAGTATTGAAATGGCTTCAAAATAAACCCACAGTCTGATTTGTCAGTCCAACAAAATGCAAGCCAGACACCAGAGATGTCCAAACAGATCTGAATATGAAAAGCCACAAAATGACTCAGTGCATTAGGTCACTGTGACAGCCAGGAGGTAATACCAGAGCATTTACTTTGGCTGGAGTTTTCCTTGGCATATCTTCCTTTGTAAGCATCAAAGCCAGGCTCTCATCTCAAGCCAAAATGCTGTAGCTTGCCCACTTCAGCAATGTTTCAACACAGGTACCAGGTAAATAACTAACTACAATGAAGGGTTTTGAAATGAAATTAATAAACTATGGATTAAAAAGGTGAATAATTCTCTGTTTGGCAGTAAGGAGCAGAAGAATGGATGTACTCTATGGGTACCAGCATGATTGTCCTTACAATCCTTCTGTGACACTGGGAAATTTTAGGAGTGTCTAACATCTCCGTGGGGTCTACATGTATGAATATTCCTAAAAATATTGTCCAGGGTAATGGGAATATCATCTTGGCAAGGATTTTCAGCCCATACTACAGTGCAAATGGCAGCTATCCCTGGCATCCCCATAGTGATAAATGAGAACATGGGCAGACATTTAAACGTGTAACTCTCCCACAAAGCAGAAGACTGTGAAGAGCCACATTTCCATGTATTGAATAGGGGAATTACTCAGAGATCAGAGTAAAGACCACGTATATCATCACCCAGGAAACATTTGTGACTTTCTTTGGCTCCCCTTTCCAGACCACAAAGGTGACTTCATGGTAAATCTGTCTTAACAACATAAAGCACTGTACTTTTCTAATGAGGTTTGGTTCTATTCACCCCTAAGCTGCTTGCTAGCTCCATCTTTTAGGAAATTATATATACAAAATTTTGTATGAAGCACTATAAATATAGATAAGATGCTGTAATGATAAAATATTTTTTCCTTTGCAAAACTGCATTTAACAGATTTTCTTGCTTTTTTTCCCCACCAGTTTTTCACTGCAAAATGACTGTGCTCTGTCTTTGTGACAAAGTTACTTACTATGAATGCATATTTCCTGAAGCTTGAAAGTAATTTCTGACAAACTGAAGGTGAATTATGTACAAGAAAGTGATACTTAATAAGATGAAATCTAAGCATTGTGGTAATGATGCAACTTGAGTTATTCATATACCAAAGAAATTAACAGATAACTTCCAAAACAATTCCCTCTCTTAATTGGGTAAGATGATAACAAGCCCAAAATTAAAGCAAAAATGTTATGAATGTGAGTTTTATGGAAAAAGTAAAGCTTTATATGAAGTGCCGAATATTGATGGCTAACTAGACTAAAGAGATTGAGACATAAAATATTTTTACATGGGTTGGGCAGGTTTTTTTTCTGTATCCATGGATTAAATGAAAAATACTGTTAAAGTGCAAATAGAAAAAAGTATCAATTTGGTAAACTGTCTTACTACCAAAAAGGATGAGATTTGAAAAGTCAGAAGTCTTCATATTGACGTTTTGAAAGACCACATTTCAGCTTTTCACTTTGAAGTCATATTTTCCCTGAATGCTGAGACTCCTGGGATCTCAGTAATTTATTAGCAATTAAGAAAATCTTCAAAACTGGATGGAAATTTGGGAAATGTGAGTTAAGCATAAAATCAGGCTGTCTGCCATAAAGGATCTACTACTGGGCAGAATAAACATGCAAATCAAGACAACTGAAATAACTTTCAAGCAAGCACTACCCCAAGACATTAAAGTAATGGGTCTTTGCAAGACAAGGAACATGCAGAGTGATGGAGGCCAGGAGAGACAGGCAGAGCTTTGGCTGAGCAGAAGGTCCATGAGCCATCTTAAGTCCTTTTTTCAGTATTAATGTCTTGCAGATTTGTCCCTTAAATATTTATATTAAAAATTATGATTACATTCAATATATTTGCTTGCCTTTTTCCAAACTGATTTCCTTGTGTTTGTTTTCTGCCTCTTTTTAAGTTTTGAAGACCTTCATATCCCCCTTTCTTAGTTAGTTGCAATAGGTGTTTATAATTTCTCTTGTTTTGGTAGCTGCAGATAGAGATGATAAATAAAGCAGCACTTAAAACCATGACTATCTTGTTAAACACCAACTACCGCTGCCATTTCCTTAGGACTCTTTGCCTTAAATTTACTTGTCACTGTCAGTTGAGCCGTGTGCATCTTGGACAACCTAAAAATAAGTATATACAAAGAAAATATAGTAAAAAATATGTTTAATTTACCTGTAGTTCTCCTTCCATTATACTGAGGAGTTTTATCAAGTCCTCTTTAGAAAGCTCTATGGACTTCTTGTTCTTTCGTTCAGTAGGTCCAGGTGATTTTGAGTGCCGTTTGACAGTTGCTGAAAACATGACCTCATCTTCCTTTTGATGAGGTTTGTTCTTTTTCTTGGCATCATCCTGAAGTTTTTCATTCTCTGCATGGCTGATGACAGGCTTGGAACTGGAGAAGTGCCCGTTAGACGAGCTTTCTCCACCTTGGTTTCGGGATCTCATCCCTACCTAGAAAGAAACAAACATAAAGAAGCATTTATAAACAAAATTACCTACAAAAAGCTACAGTGGAAATCCTGCCTCTTGGAAGAAAAACAACCTTCTGAAAACTGAAAAATAGTCACACTCAAGAGACGGTGGTAGAAAGCTCAACCATTTCAACAGTTATGTATGTGGCAGACACTGAATCCAATGTATTAATCATAAATTTAACAGAGTCTTAAATCTAGAGTAACTGTCTTTTTCAGGATGCCAAGATCCTGATATGAGTTAAAATGTATGGAACTTAAAAGTGATCCAGGAAAAAGATAAAGAACATTTTCCAGTGTTCCCTCTCCTCAGCCAATATTTGGATCACTCACAACTCACTAGAAAACAAAGCAGGTTGTTAAGTCAATTTTATGAGGTTTACTTGAGAGGCAGAAATGAAATTAAATTTTAGAAAAGCATGTTCTTTGAGTATAAATTGTCTATGAGAGTGGAGTGACAATGTGTGTCAATCAAAAATCACTCTATAGTTTCCCTGATTAAAGCAATGGTTTTATTCCAGATAACCAAGAAATACAGGGAATACAGACTAAATTAAGTGGTAAACATCTTAAGCTAAACACTGCATGTGATTATTAGACAGTAAGTGCCATAAAGGAAAGTTGAAAAGAAGTTGAAAAGAAGAACACAGAGGGCATGAAACCATTAAGATCAGAAAGATCAAGGCCATCCTTCCAGAAAATTTGGGGCTTCTTCAAAATGTCAGGTCATGGTTGTCAAATGCTCACATCTCTGCCCTTTTAGGCACCTACACTGCATTTTTAAACTATGTCTATCCTAGGAAATTAATCTATGACAACAAATGTTCCTGAGCTCTGGCACTTCACCTACTGTATTGCTAAGTTTTTAGCATACTCCTTGGCATGCTTCAGGTCCTGGCAAACAACTATTCTGGCAACCAGTTCCTGGGCACAATTCAGTAATTAACCCAGCCCAGATCCAGATGGAGAAAACTTGTTCTGGAAAAGAGTTTAGTAAGAGCATGTCTGTATTGTCCTACTTGACAGTAGAGACAGAATGAGGATCCTGGGACTTTTTATTTTACAGGTAACATAGCCTTGATGTCTCTAAAAACATAGCTATGAAAATTATCCTTTCTGTGTATTCTTCTCGTCAAACAACAGTCTTCTCTGATTTCCTCTGCTGAATGCTATTCAGCAATATAAAATTGAACACTTTGCTCTTATCTCCAAATTTCACTGCTCTTCTCTTTCTTACCTATTAGCCTTTTTCAAGTTGTCATCCACACATAACTTTCAACTAAAATTAGCTTAATCCACCTGTCGGCATCTCCTGTGAACATCTCTTTCCTTTATTCCCCCTTGACCCTAAAGATTGCTCAAAGTGGTAGCTAGCTCTTAAAATCCCATTTATAGTGTAAGGTCTCATCCTATGTCTCTGACTAACGAAGGCAAAGAAAACAGGGTAGGTTCATCAGTGTGTATTCATTACTTACAATTATTAAACAGTTGTGCATTGATACTCACACATATTTATATACAGACCCATGTTGCTATCCTGTCACCTTGATATCCTGTCACCTTCCTACATTATGTTGAAGAAGGTCTTTGCAATTATTTTCCATATTTAACTGTAGAAGACCTTGACTATTATATGCCATACACAGTACAAAGGCAACAACAAATTCAGGCTTGGTTCAGGGACAAACTAATATCTAAAATGTAAGTGTCCTAAAAATTATATATTTTTCATCCTACTTGAAACTGCTTGTATAACAGACAAGGGAAACCATCAGGAATTTATGTTGCCTTACCTCGATTCACTTTTGTATATTATCATATTTTCTAGTACCTTAATTTTTCACTTAAATCTGGCTTACCTAAAATAGTCTAAGAATGCTAGAAAGCAAGATGTTCACAGAAAAAAATATCTTGTTCCAGATTAGCTACAATTTTACACAAGCAGACTGAAAAACAAAAGCTGAAGAAGTCCCTGTAGTAGGTGTGAAACTTGCCCAGTTTTTATATCAATGGATCTAATGAATAATATTCCACTGCTTCTAAATCTTTCTTATTTAAATTCATTTCTGGATTTAGTTTGTAGCCTGCTCATTAGTCAAACACATGCTTCTCAACATTGCTAACATCTCATACTTTTCTGATAAGGATCTCTGAGCTGCAATTCACTACTGATGGGGCAAAACCTAAAATATATTGACTAATCAGCTTGGCTAACTTTATGCTGGGCCTGCTACAGTTTGCTACTTACTTGACTCAGGCCAGTGTTATTAATCTCTTGCTCACGTTATTATGCCATGCATTTTGGTAGATTCACGCTCAGCAGGAAGATTGTGTTTTTATTATCATTGGTTACTCACATCTTAACTTCATTAATTCAGTGGAATTTGTCCAGCAGCATGAATGGGAAGAGAATTAGACCCAATGTTTCAAGTGAAAGAGTTTCACGATGAGATTCTTTGCATTGTAGGTCTGCTCCTACTGCTCCTATCCAAACAATATGTGATACAGGTATACAATGGCCTTTAGCTTCCTGAATGCTTATGCAGTGTGTTTTTCATCAAACAGTTTGGATTAAACACATGAATTACGCTTTCTAAAAACAGATCTCCATTATAAACATGAACAATACCTGAGAACCTCAGGAAATCTTTTAGGTCTCAGGTTTGTAATGGAAAAATAAACATTGTACTATGTTTCCTCTCAGATAGGGCTTTTCAATTTGTTTAACTTTAATGGATTTTAAACTTTCCAACCATGCTTCCTCTCAGGAGAGAGCACTTGGGATTCAATCTGTCTCTATTTTCTAAGTGTTTCCTTCTGAGTCTCTGTGGGCCACAGCCTCCAGCTACTTTCATCTGTAAACCAAATCTAATTTTCATGGCTTACAGTGAATGGCTTCATGGCTCTAGAACATCGTACATGTTTTAAGAACAAATATTGCAAGTTTGTCTTACAAATGTTTTCCAGCGGAAAACAGATTACTACATTACAGTGAATTCTATTTAGTAACATGCTTGCTGGTGATGTCTCTGTAGTAAAATGACTGAACTGTTAGACCTAAAGGTGCACAATTCATTTTCATTTGAATTCATGATTGGTTGTGGCACAGCACCCACATCAAGCATTGCATAACCAGATAAACTTCACAGGACATGTTAGACTTTACAAAAGGTGCTGTGTCAGCCGATCACATCATAACTCAGGACAGCCACTTTGATCCATCTGTCCCTGTGTGAGGTGAGATAACAATTCATGAAGCCACGTAAAGGTTGAGTAGTTGAACTATAGGTTTGTAAGCATGCTATCAGAGAAGTAAGGAAGGCATACTTAAAGTGTGCTTTTATTTGACATAATACATGGCCAACCAATGACAGATGCAAATTTACTTTAAAAATATCATTAATACACCAGCAGGGCAGCTTAACCAATTGATCTGGAGTTTTGTGTCCACTAGGTAATCAGAATATGATTTATGATTGTCACTAAAGGAAGTCAAACTTGGCCTCTTAAAAAATATCTTTATCACTTATAGATTTATTTTGCAGCAAAACTAATGTCACAGAGTATGACAGATAGTCTGTCACTTTTGGGGGCATTGCACCTAACAGCCTTTTGTTGTGTACAAGCCTGCCAAAATCAATGTAACACTGACATCTAGTCTGTCTTCAGTTATGACGTTGATACTTTTCCAACATGTTATCCAAATACAAATGTTTGTGATGAAGCCAGACATGCAGGTGAACTCAAGCTTAAATGGTGACAGAAAGGGATAGAGCTCAGTAATTTTCAATGAAATTAAGGTCCAAAATCAACTGCATGGTCCAGCTGTTATGGAGTGCTCTAGGAGCACAAAGCAGCTGTAAGGATGACTGAGTTTTAATTAGAGCAGCGTGAAGTAGCCAGAACATACCAATGATCTTGGCTGAAATACTGTGTGCTGGAAAGGAGTGCTTAGTATTATCATTTTGGACATCTGTCTGCATTTCTGATGGCATCCTGATAAAGAAGAAAAGTTTCTGACCAGTTGCACGACATTATTTCAAATACCAAAATCCCAAAACTGTGTATGTGTTGTCCAAAATTAATTCTGGGTAGGCTGCCAGTCTAACACTGCTAACAAATGTCCTCCTGCTGTCTGCTCTGATTATGTCTCTATATCTTACAGCATTCCTGATCTGCTGGAGGGATTGTGTTCCCTGAAGAAATAGCTGGTATGATTTACAATGACATTAGCATTTAATATTTAACTCTAGTGGGTTTTTTTTCCATCCCTCATCATATTGCATACTAAATTGCAATATACATATTGCATACTAAATTGGAAACCTTTCCCAACAATCTCCAGTCAAACAAGAAGTCTTTATGTGATCGGTCACCTTGATTTCAACATTTACTGGCTACTCATTTCAATATGTGCTCACAGCATTGGTACTTGGCATGGAAACTCTTCAGTCTCTTCTCTGTTTCACTCTTTTGATAAGCTTTAAGCACAAAGGACAAATGCTGTGATTATTTACTTGAGTCTGTATTGTTGTTCTGGGCATGGGCTCTTAGGCTTTCACAAGTTAGCAATCTACACAAGATTTTATGAAATAACCCTTATGTTAGTTTTACTGACATCAAGAGGAAATCTGTAAGGAATTTGCTGAGTAGGATGTCAGGAGAGGACAAGCTGCATGGTGTTCCAAACCTTTCCCCCGTAGACAGCAATTTGTTCTCCCTATAGCTCTTGAAATGACAGGTTAGATTAGGCTCCATTACTAGTGATATTAGAACCGCATAATGCAAAAGAGTTCTTTTGGACTTAACACGTAGTCCCTCCTGCTAATTGGACATGTTGATTTTGGCTCTGCAGTGCTTTCCCTTAATAAATAAA
>WBNH01000481.1:6999-17122 GCA_013401255.1 Urocolius indicus | reverse complement strand
GGAGGGGGGCCAGGCGGTGGGGGGGGGGGGGGGGGGGGTTGGGGGAGTAGTGTTGGGGTGTAACCCAGCAGCGGGGTCTCTCCGGCATGGGGAGCCCAGGCTGTGCTCCAGCCCGGCTCTTGGCTGCCTTACGGGGCTCTGGGGGGATTGGTTGGGAATGTAGTGGAGGTGTTGGTGGGTGGGGAGGGATGCAGAGGAGGGGAACGACCCCCCCAGCCGCCTTGACTCTTCCCCCCTCCTGCCCCCCAGCTCTCCTACAACATGGTGTCTGCCTGCAACCGGCTGTGCCGCATGCGGCTGCTCTGTGGCCTGAGGAAGGAGGATGAGGAGCTGGTGAGCGGGCAGGAGCCCCCAAAAACCCCCCTGGACATGGGCTGGGGGGGGAGGGAGTTGGGGAGAAGAAGAGATCTGGTGACCCCGGCCCCTGGGCATGGGCTGGAGGGGTTGTGGGATCTGGTGATCCCGGCCCCTCGGATGGAGCAGGAGGGAGCTGTGCAGTGGCTGTGCAGTGGGGGTGTCCCCAGCTGGGTTCATCCCCCCGGGGGATCCTCCTCTCCTCCGGGGGGGTCCTGGCTCTGCTCTCCAGCCCCTCCTGTGCCCCCCAGCGCTGCTGTGAGAGCGATCAGGAGGAGGGGAGCAGCCACCCCATCACGCTGTTGCGCCGGCGGAGAAGCAGCTGCTCCTGAGCATCCCTTTCCCCCCCACCCCCAAAAAAAAGGAGATGGGACCCCCTGGGAGTGCCCAGCCCATGGGAAGAGCCTTGAGGGGTGGGGGGTCCCTCCATACCCCCACCTTTTCCAGGGCCGGGAGCACTGCTCCGGCCTCAGCGCTTCCAGTCGCACGGAGCGGGAGGGGGGGTGTCAGTGGGGCAGCAGCCCCCACCCCAAGTCTCTGCCCCACAGCCGCCCCCTCGCTTCTGTGACAAATAAATGTGTCCCCCCCCCTCCTTTTTCCACCCTTCCCCCTCTCTCTCGCCTCTGCGCTGGCCGGTGCCGAATGCCTGCACCTTCCTCCTCCTCCTCCTCCTCCTCCTCCTCCTCCTCCTCGCTGGCAGGGTGTGGGGATGCAGGAGGACGTGGGGGTCCCAGCACCCCAGCACCGTCCTGCGATGGATGGTGACCCCTCTGTGCCGCTCCGGGGTGAGGGGGGCGGGTGTCTCTGGGGGATGTTGGGGGAAACTGAGGCAGGATCTGGCCCTTCCCTCCCTCCCTCCCTCCCTCCCGCTGCGGCGCGGTCGGTGCCGCCTTGTTTTTTTCCCCCCGGCTCTATTTGGCAAACAAGCCCCGGCCCCGGCCCTGGCAGTTGTCACGTTAAATATTTAGTGTGCGGCAGCCGAAAACAAAAGTGAAGGAGCCGCAGGAGCTGGGCGAGGGCCACGGGGGCCACCCCCTCGTCCTGCCGGGCCGTGCCGAGTCGAGCCGTGCCGTGCCGTGCCGCGCCGTGCCGGGCCGTGCCGTGCCGTGCCGAGCCGTGCCGTGCCGAGCGGTGCCGTGCCGCGCTGTGCCGTGCCGTGCCGGCCCGGGCCGAGCGGTGCTGTGCCGCGCCGGGCCGTGCCGTGCCGTGCCGAGCCGTGCCGAGCCGTGCCGGTCCGTGCCGTGCTGGTCCGTGCTGTGCCGTGCCGTGCCGAGCCGAGCAGTACCGGTCCGTGCAGATCCGTGCTGTGCCGTGCCGTGCCGTGCCGTGCCGGTGTGATCCGTGCCGTGCCGTGCCGTGCCGGTCCGGTCCGTGCCGGGCGGGCGGTGAGGAGTGAGACTGGACACGGTGCATCGGACGCCGAGGTGGGATAGAGCCGGGAACCCGGGGGTCCCACTCGGGGATGGGGATGAGGGTGCTGGGTGTCCTGCGGCTGTGGGTGATGCTGCTGGTCCTCGGTGCCCTCCCGCTGCCTCCCGTGAGGGCCCCCTCTGAANGCTCTTTGGTGGGGGGCTGTGTGGTGATGCCTGTGGGGGGTTGCAAGAGCCAAACCCCGAGGTAAAGCTCTGTAGGTGCTCAGTTTCCCCCTGTGTGCTGAGGACCCCCCACTATCCAGGGCAGGACAGGCAGAGTGTGGGACCCCTCCCTGCCCCCCACCTCCCACCACGGGATGTGGCTGGGATGGGGGCAAAGGGACAGGGGCTGGGGGTGGCCCCACTGCTGCCAGCACCAGGAGGGAAAGAGGCTGTGGAGGGGTGGCTGTGGGGGTCTCACTGTCACCCATGGGCACACTTGGGCTCCCAGCCCAGCTCTGCTGGCTGACAGGGGCTGGGGGGCACCAGGAGGGCCGAGTTCTGTCCTGCCTCTTGCCCCTGTTGCCCCGTGCCTCAGTTTCCCCCAGCGCTGAGGGGTGATGCTGAGGGGGTGGGAGTGATGGAGTAGGAGGGAGAGGAAGCGACCTCCATGTCAAAAGCTGCCTGGGGAATGGGCCTCCCTGGATCTGCTCCCATCAGGGACCCCTCTGTCCCCTCTCTGTCCCCGCCAGGGACATGGGGGTCCCCAATCCCCTCGCATGGTGGAGAGATGTGGTGACTTTGCCAAGGTCAGGGAGGGCTGCAGTGACAGTGGGGGCTGTGACCCTTGGTGCTGATGCTTCACCCACGGCCGGTGGTGTGGGAGGGTGGAGGGGACCACCACGTCCTCACTGGGAGTGGGGAACAGGACTCCTCCCAACTGGCAAAGGGTCAGATCCCAGTGTGGGACTGGGAGTGAGTGCCACACACTTGCCTGCACGACCCTGCTGCTGTGGGCAGCTGCCAGGGGACACATGCCACCGGGACAAATGCTGCCAGGCTCAGTCCATCTGCAGACAGATGAGGGTCAAATCACACACTCGGAGCCCAGCAGGGGCCTGTGCTGTGCCCACGAGCCGTGTGCCAGCCGTGGCATGGCTGGCTGAGCCAGGGTGCCAGTGTTGCCTGCTGTTTGGGGTACAGCTGTGTTTACTCCTGGTGTTTACAGTAAATCTCTCACTGGGATCCCAGTAGTTTCTTTCCACCATAACTCAGTGTCAGGTTTCAGGCTGGGGATGCTGCCAGTGGGAAGCTGCCAGCTCCTTCTGGCTTTTTGCATCCTCACTGAGGCTGGAAGATGCCCCCCCTGATGCTCCTACACCCTGCCAGGGTCTGTGTGGAAAAGCCCCAGGATGGCAAACCCACCTCCAGCTCTGATAATCCCACGTGGCCCTCGAGCCACCCGGGCACCGTGCCAGGGAGTTAATGGGGACGACCTTGCGGGAGCTGCGGGCACCCGCAGGGGGAAAAGATGCTTTGAGCCCCACAGCTTGGGGAAGAGGAGGGGAGAGGAAATCCCTCTGCAGTGGGGCTGGGATGTGATCCTGGGGCTGACAGGGGTGAGACAGGCAGCCAGAGCTCGTTACCATCACCGCTGAGCGCGCTGACGGACGCGTCGTGCCCTGCAGAGATGCAGCCGCGCCGGCCGCCTGTCACAGCCGCTCCCGTCTCCCCGACAGCCCAAACCCATCGCAGCCACGGCTGACAGGGATATGAAACACCCCTCAGGCACCGCTGTGGCCCCAGTGATGGGTGCAGAGGGGAGGAGGGGGGGCAATTCTGTGGTGTGAAGAGTGTTGGAGGGGGACAACATCCCTGCCTTGTGCCCACTGCCCATCGTCTCTTGCCACCCCAGTCTGCGGCAGCATGGACATCCGCAACGACGTGTCCCAGCTGCAGAAGCTGGAGAACTGCTCCATCATCGAGGGCAACCTGCAAATCCTGCTGATGTTCACCACGGGTGCCGAGGACTTCCGAGGGCTCAGCTTCCCTCGCCTGCTCATGATCACCGAGTACCTGCTCCTGTTCCGCGTCTACGGGCTGGAGAGCCTGCGGGATCTCTTCCCCAACCTCTCCGTCATCCGTGGCACCAACCTCTTCTTCAGCTATGCCCTGGTCATCTTTGAGATGCCTCACCTGAGGGACGTGGGGCTGCACAGCCTGGGCCACGTCCTGCGGGGCTCAGTCCGTATAGAGCGGAACCAGGAGCTCTGTCACCTCTCCACAATCGACTGGGGGCTGCTGCTGCCCGATGCTGTGGACAACACCTACATCGTGGGCAATAAACTGGCTGAAGAATGTGCTGATGTTTGCCCAGGCATCCTGGATGTGGAGAAACCTTGTGCCCAGACCATAGTCAACGGGCAGCTGGATTATCGCTGCTGGACATCCAGCTACTGCCAGAAAGGTGGGTGCTGCCGGCACGAGGCTTGGTTGTGGCAGCTGCTTTGCCAGGATGGTGCTGGTTTACATCGAGTCTCCTTCTCTGGGGGTATTCAAGACCCAGCTGGATGAGTTCCTGTGTGACCTGCTCTAGGTGGTCCTGCTCTGGCAGGGGGTTTGGGCTGGATGAGCTTTCCAGGTCTCTTCCAGCCCTTGAGATTCTGTGTTTCTGTGAGGCAGCTGGGGGTGGGGAGGGAGGGAGCAAACTGGGAGGGCACTGGAGGAGGCTGGTGGAGCTGTGTGGGGATGGCAGGTGCTGGCACGTGGCCGTGGCCCCCTGGCACTGGGGACGTGCCATGATGGCAACGTGGTGGGGTAACTGGATCCGTGCTGTATCAGCTCTGGAGAGGCCAGCTCCCAGCCGCCGTGTTTTCCCAGAGGTGAGGTAAATACAGGCCCCTCCCGGGCTCGTTTGCTGTAAACAGGAGACCTGGTAATGGAATATATACTGTAAACACAGATCCTTATCGGGGCTGTGGCCTCATGGCTGCCCTGGCACTGGGCTCACCCCATCCATCCTTCCCTCTGTTCCTCCATTCCTCTCTCCATCCATCCATCCATCCATCCATCCATCCATCCATCCATCCCTCCATTCCTCCATCCCTCCATCCCTCCATTCATCCATCCATCCCTCCCTCCCTCCCTCCCTCTGTCCTGCCGGCTACCCATGCACACCTTCATCCATCCACTCCTCAGCTGCTCACACAGCCACCCCTGGCATCCCTCCCTCCCTCCCTGCATCTCTCTCTCCCTTCATCCCACCTTCCATCCCTCCAGGACACGATCCCTCCATCCGTTCCTCCCTCCACCCCTCTCCCTTTGCCCCCTCGGGGTCAGAGGGTGGATCAGCAGCAACCCCCTACCCCCATCTCTTCCCACCTCTTCCCTCTCCCCTCTCTTTGCCTCACTGGGGCTGGGTGACCTGTGGCCAGTGAGTCCCCCCCTCACCCACGTTGCCGTGTCTCTCCCGGCAGTGTGCCCGTGCGGTGTGGGCTCGGCGTGCACAGCCACGGGCGAGTGTTGCCACGCCGAGTGCTTGGGGGGCTGCGGGAGACCCCGGGACAGCCGAGCCTGTGTCGCCTGCCGCCACTTCCACTTCAACGGGCACTGCCTGCCCTCCTGCCCGCCCCGCACCTACGAGTACGAGGGCTGGCGCTGCGTCACGGCCGAGTACTGTGCCAGCCTGCGCAAGGTCTCCCACAACCCCCGCGATGCCTCCAAGTTCGTCATCCACCAGCGGCAATGCCTCTCCGAGTGCCCCGCGGGCTACACCAGGAACGAGAGCAGGTGGGGAGGCTGCTGGGGGTTGGGGGTCTCCACACTGACCCCAGCGTGGTGGTGGCACGGTGCCCAGCTCACCTCCTGACCCTGTCCTCCCCGCCCCTGCAGCATCTTCTGCCACAAGTGTGAGGGGCTATGCCCCAAGGAGTGCAAGGTGGGCACCAAGACCATCGATTCGACGCAGGCGGCGCAGGAGCTGGGGGGCTGCACCCTCATCGAGGGCAACCTCATTGTCAACATCCGCAGGGGCTGTGAGTGCTGCATCCACCCCACAACCCACCCGGGCTGGGAGAGCTGCCATGGGGGGTTTGGGGGTTTAGGGGGTGAAGGAGTGGGGTCTTTCCACTTGCAAGGTGCATTAATGCAGGGTGCCCCCCTTCCTTGAGCTCACATCCAGTTGTTGTTCCCTAGATAACCTGGCCTCGGAGCTGCAGAGCAGCCTGGGGCTCATCGAGACCATCACTGGCTTCCTGAAGATCAAGCACTCCTTTGCCCTCGTCTCCTTGTCCTTCTTCAAGAACCTGAAGCTGATCCGTGGCGACTCCATGGTGGACGGGTGAGGATGGGGGCTGGAGACACGCGTGGCTTTGGGGATGCCCATAGCCACCACTTCTATCCGCACCTCCTCCTCCTCCAGGAATTACACCCTGTACGTCCTGGACAACCAGAACCTGCAGCAACTCTGGGACTGGAGCCACCATGTTCTCTCCATCCCTGTGGGCAAGATGTACTTTGCCTTCAACCCCAAGCTGTGCCTGGCTGAGATCTACCGCATGGAGGAGGTGACGGGCACCAAGGGACGGCAGAACAAGGCAGAGATCAACCCCCGCACTAACGGGGACAGGGCGTCCTGTGAGTATGGGGGACAGGGACCCCCGGCAGTGCCACAACCCCCCTGCCTGAACCTTGCTCCCCTCTTGCACAGGCAAGACCCAGACGCTGCGCTTCATCTCCAACATCAGCGAGTCCGACCGCATCTTCCTCAAGTGGGAGCGATACCGGCCCCCCGAGTACGGGGACCTCCTCAGCTTCATCGTCTACTACAAGGAGTCGTAAGTTGACTCCCCCCACCCCCTCCTTTGTCCCCGTTGCAGGTGGTTTGGGGACCCTCAGCCCATGATATCCTTCAGAGCTGCTGGGTTCATGGAGCTCAACGAGGTTGAGTGGCCGGGATGGGGTGGAGGGTGGGCATCTCAAGACCATCCCAACGTCTGGTGTGGGACAGACCCTTCCAGAATGTGTCAGAGTACGTGGGTCAGGACGCCTGTGGGGCTCAGAGCTGGAACGTGCTGGACGTGGAGCCGCCGCTCAGCAGCGAGCAGGCACCAGGGGTGACCCTGCTCAACCTCCGGCCCTGGACACAATACGCCATCTTTGTCCGTGCCATCACCCTCACCACGGCCGAGGAAGGACGCAACTACGGAGCAGAGAGCGAGGTGGTCTACATCCGCACCATGCCAGCGGGTAAGGGGCTGGCCACGGGGGGCAGGGGGTGCTCTTTAAAGGCCAAGATTGACAGTCCTGTGCCCATGCAGCCCCAACGGTGCCCCGAGACGTCATCTCCATGTCCAACTCCTCCTCCCACATCGTGGTGCGGTGGAAGCCACCCACGCAGCGCAACGGCAACATCACCTACTATCTGGTGCTGTGGCAGCAGCTGGCAGAGGACATGGAGCTCTACGTCAACGACTACTGCCACAAAGGTGTGGGCACGTGGGGGGCTGGCTGCAGCAACCGAGGGCACCGGCGGGCCGGGGATGCTCCTAGCGAGCTGGGCAGAGCTGGCAGCCCTGCCTGTCCCTGCCTGCAGGTCTGAAGCTGCCCACCAGCAGTGCAGACACCCGCTTTGGGGATGGGGATGGCCTCGAGGTGGAGCAGGACGCGGAGGAGCGGTGCTGCCCGTGCCATCCCGCCGACGGGCAGCTCCGCGTGGAGGGAGAAGCTGAGTCCTTCCAGAAGAAGTTTGAGAACTTCCTCCACAACTCCATCATCATCCCCAGGTATGGCCCAGGGGGGTGTCTCCCTGTCGTGGGGGTCCCACAGGCTGGGTGTGTGGGTCTGCCCCGGGTGTGGGGTTTGGTGGCTGCTCCTGGCAGATTCTTTAACCCATTTCCCGCTGTCTCAGGCCACCTTGGAAGGTGACGTCCATCAACAAGAACTCGCAGAGGTGAGTGGGGACCATACAAGCCTGGAGGGCTCTCCCATCCCCCTGCTTCATTTTGGGGGACCCCCCAGCCATCCTACCCCCCACCAACCTCCCAATCCTCTCCCACAGGACGCCGAAGCGGCGCAGGGACGCAGCGGCCGTCACCTCCCCGGCCAACGCTTCCTCAGCGGAGCCTCCGGCCCCAAATCGCGCTGGGGCCGGGGCTGAACCCAACCCCAACTTCCAGATCTTCGAGGACAAGGTGGTGCGTGAGCGGGCGGTGCTGGCGCGGCTGCGGCACTTCACCGAGTACCGCATCGACATCCATGCCTGCAACCACGCCGCGCACACCGTGGGCTGCAGCGCCGCCACCTTCGTCTTCGCCAGGACCATGCCGGAGCGTATGTCCCTTGGCAGCTTCCTCACACCTTCCCAAAACCTCGCCTGGGCCGTGCTGAGGTGGTGCCTTGGAGATGGGGGTCTGGGACACACACACACACACTCTGTGCCCCCTCCTCAGTGCAAGCTGACAACATTCCTGGCAACGTGACGTGGGAGCCAGCCAGTAAGAACAGTGTCCTGCTGCGCTGGGAGGAACCCAGGAACCCCAACGGGCTCATCCTCAAGTATGAAATCAAGTACAGCCGTGAGAGTGAGGTGAGGAACCCCCTCTGTCCCCATAACAGCACCCTCTGGCTATGGAGGCACAGCATCCATCTCCATCACCATTCTCCCTCCCGTGTTGTGCCCCCCCAGGAGGTCACCACCGTGGTCTGTGTCTCCCGCCATCGCTACTCCAAGTATGGGGGGGTCCACCTGGCTCTGCTCCAGCCAGGGAACTACTCAGCCAAGGTCCGAGCCACCTCCCTGGCTGGCAACGGCTCATGGACAGGGCTTGTCAAGTTCTACATCCTGGGGCCAGGTACTGTCAGGGGAACAGGGGGGATGCCAGTGAGATCCCTGGCTGCAGGAGGGGCTGGGGATCAGGGGAGCTGGTGGGCTGAGGAGATGGAGGATTTGCTGATGCTGCTGGATTGAGGGATCCTGGGGATACAAGGGGCCAGGGCAGAGTCCTGCAGCTGGGGAGGAACAAGCCCAGCAGCAGCCCAGGCTGGGAGTGACCTGCTGGAGAGCAGCTCCAGGAGAGGGACCTGGCAGTGCTGGGGGACAACAAAGTGCCCCTGAGCAGCAGCGTGGGCTCGTGGGCAAGAAGCCAACGGCAGCCTGGGGGCAGCAAGAGAGTGTGGGCAGCAGGGCCAGGGAGCTTGTGCTGCCCCTCTGCTCTGCCAGAGCTGGGGAGGCCTCAGCTGGAGTCCTGTGGCCAGGGCTGGGCTGCCCAGCTCAGGAGAGACAGGGAAGTGCTGCAGAGAGGCCAGGGCAGGGCTGCCAAGATGCTGAGGGGCTGCAACACGTGTGTGAGGAGGAAAGGCTGCAGCCCTGGGGCTGTTTGGTGTGGAAAAGAGGAGCCTGAGGGAGGATCTCATTATTATTGACAAGTATCTAAAGGGTGGGTGTCAGGAGGTTGGGGCAGCAATTTTTTTCTGTGATATTCAGCAACAGGCCAAGGGCTGATGGGATGAAGCTGGAACACAAACAGTTCCATTTAAACCCAAGGAACAAGTGCTTTAATGCTGAGGTGAGGGAGCCCTGGCCCAGGCTGCCCAGGGAGGGTGTGGAGGCTCCTTCTCAGGAGGTTCCCAACCCCACCTGGACACGTTCCTGTGCCCCCTGATCTAGATGGGAGCTGGTTCTGCAGGGGGTTTGGCCTGGATGATCTCTGCAGGTCCCTTCCAAGCCCACCATTGTGTGACTGATTCTATGTGATTCTATGATTGATGGGTGCTACTGGGACAGGGACACCCAGAGAGGAGTGAGTGGGTGCTGCTACTGCTCTGGGAAGCTGGAGGCTTCCTCTCTCTGGCCCAGTGGTGCTGGTGGGATGAGTGTCCTTGCAATGTGTGGGGGTGGGATGAGTGCCCAGGGCCTGACCCACAGCCGCCTGCTCCCGGCAGCTGAGGAAGAGTCGGGCAGCTTCCATGTCCTGCTGACCGTCACGCCTGTGGTGCTCATGGTGCTCATCTCCTGCCTCGCCATCTTCGTCTTCTTCTACAATAAGAAGAGGTAGTGACCCCCCTGCATCCCCAGGGCTGGGCTGGGGCCAGATCCAGCCAAAGCAGGGTTGGGGAAGGGGTGAGGGAGGATGGCATCACATCCTCGCTCCCAGCCTGTGAGCGGTGGCCGCTCCTTGCAGGAACAACGCTGGGTACCCCAGCGGGACGCTCTACGCCTCCGTCAACCCCGAGTACTTGAGTGCCTCAGATGGTATGGAGGGATGGGCATGGGCATCTCCAGGGGCTGCTGCCACCTTCCTTCACTGGGGGCATGCTGCCAGGATGGGATGGGATGGGATGGGATGGGATGGGATGGGATGGGGTGGGATGGAGAGGGGATGGGGGGGGGGGGGGAGAGGGGAGGGGGTGGGGAGGGG
>WBNH01000477.1:0-26343 GCA_013401255.1 Urocolius indicus | reverse complement strand
CCAACCCCACCATGCTGTGATTTCATGATGCTAATTTGTATATGGAGCCTTACCCAGCACATTTTCATCTTGGCACTAAGTAACTCCCCTGAGCTCTTCATCAGACAGACCTTGTACATGAAGATATAAGGGCAGAAACCCCAAATTTACTGAGAAAAGCTGTTCCAAGTTCAATCTGTGAAATCAGCGACGACCTACTCAGAAAACAGTCACAGACTCAAATGGCATTTAAACCAGTCACTTCTGTGGGATGCTGCACAGTCCACACTACCATAACACCCCAAAGTGTCGATCTTCACTTCTGGAAAGTGCAAAGTGCTTTCACAGATGCAGAATGAGGTATTCAGGCTTCACACAAAACTATCAGCTTCATGTCCAAATCAAATTCACACCTGAAGTCCCTGAATGCACAGGTTAAGCACAAGCTTTCCCTAATTAAGAGGTACTTATTATTAATTGCACTGTATTTATAATCAAAATCCTTGGGGAAAGTCTGGATCCCATTCTGCTGAAAACCCCGGAGGAAATACTCCTGCCCTCGAATCACAGAATCACAGCATGGTGGGGGTTGGAAGAGACCTTTAGAGCTCATCCAGCCCAACCCCTCTGCAGAAGCAGGTCTCTCTCCATCTCTTTGGGTCAACTGCAAACAGAAGAAAATAAAACCACACATACTTTTTTGAAAGGCTTTCATCTTTGAAGCCTTGTGTAGCCTCTTCCACCCAGAAAAACCACCAAGCCCTGTGCTGTGGAGGTCTGTATTGCTAACCCCAGCCTTACAGAAGGTGAAACTGCCAGGTGAAAGGACGGTTGCTTCCACATAAGTCCCATCTCTGAAGTTCTGACCCACCATGCTCACTTACACAAAACACCAGAATCTTCAAGAAAGGCCTTTCTTTTCTCCCCTCACCTCCAGTTAAATACAACCTTGACACAAAGTCAGTCCAATAACTCTGGTTACTGACTTTCCCATGTTACAGTCCATTTGCAGAGAGCATCTGGTGCTCAGCTCTGCAGAGACACAACAGCCGGGGATGGGGGAGCACTGGCCACTGACCCCTCGGAGCAAAATTAAACTGGCAGCGAGGTGCCTTTCCAAAGTGAAGCTCAGGGCTTGTACCACCCACAGGAGGGAGATGACAGAGCACCTGCCTGCTGTGCTCACCTGTGTGAAGGATAAAACTAAGATGAGTTGGTTAATGACATCAGTGGCCAGCCCGAATCACACTCCCACACAAGCTACGTACAGGCGAGACATGGTTGGGGTCAGGTTCAAAAACCCACCTTGAGCATCCCTCTACCTGAGATCAGTGGCTTCAGGTCATACAGAAGTTGCCCTTGTAAGTAGAGGGAGTGAGTTAAAATGGAAGAGCCTCAGCCCAGCTGCAGAGAACCTTGGACTCCAGCTTAAATGCTGCTTTTTGGGGGTTTATCTGCCTTCAGGTGCTTTGAGGAAAACTCCATAACTGGAGGCTTCCACGTGTGGCAGCGGGATGGACAAGAGCTCAGGAAGCCCTAAGGTCCATATGAACCCCAGCTAACAACTTGAGACTGGAGGATCTCCTGATCTCCTCCAAAAGCTTGTCATAATTGTGCTTTTATGTAGGTCCCAAGTAGGTTTTGGACCCTATGAAAGTTTTTATGCATTTCCCAGGGGCCTTTTGGGATGAGATATCTCTTGTCCTGATGGACAGCAGGGGTAAGAAAAGCATTCCGAGAGCCACAGGCCTCTGCACTCCTTTTCATATCAAACCTCAGCCAAAGGCAATCAAGTCCTGGGTTTATGCCTCAAACTGAAGTCTCTGGGAAGAGGTGCTCTAAATTCCTGGCACATGTACACTCAGATCAGCATTTCTGAGAAGATTCTCTCTCTTCACATAAGGTCATTGAGTTATTCCACTCTTTACCATCAGGACAGAGGTTGGTCCACTGCTGTAGTAACAATTCACCTTGCTCAAATCCCCCAGTTCCTCTTCAGATCCATCCATTTACCATCCACACCCAGTGGGCATCAGAAGAAAAACACCTGAAAGTCCCTGGGGTCTCATGACACTAAAACCAACGATGTTTTGAAATGAAGACAGTCCTCCAAAAGGGAAGTCACTTGCATCTAACCCCACAGCCACTTGCTGTTTAGAGGAGCAGAACACAGAGCTCTTCACTACCAGGACTGAGATTTAACCTGGAGTATTTCACATGCAAACAAAAAGCAAACTACTCCTGGCTTGAGACAGCACAAGACCAGCCTTGGACTTTAAAAGCCTTGGCAGCATCAGCTATGGATAAAGGGTGAGACACCAGGCCTAGAATCAGCCCTTATCCCCTTGGACCAAGGGCCCAGACAAACATGTAACAAGCTTGGGGAACTGAAGATAAAACATCCCTTTGGTGCTGTTGGTGGAAGCTGCATAAGACTCTGTCCAGGACAGGAGAATGCAAAAGGCAGCAGCCAACAAAAGCACAGCAGCAGAAACTCCTGCCTGGGCAGAGGGCAAGGATGGTCAGTTTGAGTTCAGAAAAAAATCACCCTGAAAGCATAATTTAATCTGAATTCATTTATCACCTTATATTGTCAGAAGCCACTGTCTTACTGTCACTGGCTTTAACACCACCCCAGCCATGGTAACTGGGAAAGGTGCTTCTCTCCCACCTCCAACCATACCTAAAGCAGGACCACTGAAGAACAATTCACCTTGTTCAAATCCTTCAGTTACTCCTAAAGCTGCTGTAGCAGCCCTGCCTGCCCCATACCTCCACGTCAGGCAGCAGTGCCCAGCTCCAAGGCAGCCCTGCCTGATGCAGACTGAGCCAGGGCTCTGCAGAGATGATAATGCAGATCGTGCTGCTTCTCCCCTGCCCTGACATGGCCATGCTGCTGCCATCCAGCCCCAGAGCTATCATTTCCTGCTCATGCCTCTGCCCTGAGGGACTGCCCTAATGCTCAGAGGTCACAAAACAACAGCCACAGCACGCTTGAAAACCAAACACACAATGCTCAGGCAACAAGTGCAACGTATGTGCCTTGCCTTTTGCTTTCCCAATGGACCTATGGGTACTCTAAACATAAGGTGAACCACATCTACACCCACCACAAACCAGAACAATATGCATCCTCTGTTCCAGGAGAAGAAATCCTTTTCACATAGTGAGCAGCACAAACAGGGGGAAAGGCAGCTCAAGAGACAATCTTCACAAGATCAAAGAAGAGGGCAAAGCTCCCATCAGTTTCTATGGGGCAGGGAATCTGGGTGGCAGCCTCGAGCAGAGATCATCATTGAAAATGGAAAACTACATACACAGAAAAGGAAAATTCAATAAATACACCTCAATAAACTGGCCCTTTGGTTTTTCATACTATGGGATTCACATTTTCTAGCTTCTCTTTCCAATTACAACAGTTAGAAAGCTCCAAATAAGAGAGGAAGGGAGAGATAATTCTCTCAAGCACACAAATCCAGGAGCCAGGCTTTCAGAGGAAAGCATTCAAATGCATAAAATCAGCCCAAATACCAGAAGACTCTCAGTAAAACCCTAGAAGGTGGCAGCATTTTAATTTTGCTACAACACTGCCAGCCATGTATGAACATGTTTGAACTACGGTCATTGCAGGCAGTAATAATGTTAATTCAGCCAAGTTTCAATGGAAGCAAATCCTTCCCTTTGCTTTCTCCCTTTCTCCAGCTTTACAGAGCTGGGGAAGCTGAAAAAGCAGAAATGCTGACGTTCTCTGACCTGATCCAGAGGCTTATGGTACCAATAAATCAATACCTAAATATGCTAACAGGATTTCTTGATAAAAAATTCATTCTTTCCCCAGCCAGGGTGGACTCACTCAGCTGCTTTATTCATGAGCATCCCTGCCTGCTGGCACTGTGAAAGCTTTTTCCCTGTCAAAAATTACAGGCTGGCCAAGGGACCTTACTGTTTTAATCTTTCTTTTCCTGTAATCTCTCCTCTTCTTTCTCATAAACAGCTGTGGAACCTGTCATGAACTTAACCTTGGTCTAGGCAATTCCTGTTGGAAAAAGGCAAGGCACGTTCCCCATAAGGAAGGTCAGACCTATGGTGGAGGCATTTGGGAGAAAGCATAACCCCAGCAACCACACACCAACCACCGTGCCAACCCCACTGGGCAGATATGGCACTGAAGCTGTCTGGAACATGCATTTTACACACGTGAGCACCTTATGCAAGGCCACAAAGCAAGGTCATGGCACAATGATGAACAGAGCCCAGGGAGACCAAAGCGGTAGCCAGAGGTACCCAAATGCATCTCAAAGCTACCTGCAACTCCCAAACCTTCTGTTTGGGTAGGAGTATTTATTTGTGACAGTGGACCAAGGCACTTCTTTACTGGTGACCACAGTGCTCAACCCACAGGTCACTGAGCAGTGCTGCAGGGACATCCACTCCAAGCCAGACACATTTATCTCAAAGCTCTCCAAAACAATATCTAACAAAGAACACACCTTTTGAGGGTGCCAGAGCACTGGCAGGGGCTGCCCAGATGGGCTGTGGAGGCTCCTTCTCTGGAGACATCCCAACCCAGCTGGATGAGTTCCTGTGTGCCCTGCTCTAGGTGCTGCTGCTCTGGCAGGGGGGTTGCACTGGATGAACTTTCCAGGTGTCTTCCAGCCCTTCAGAATGTGTGATTCCGTGATTCTGTGAAACATTTTCCACCTGTATTCAATATTCAGCCAAATCTAAAAGTCAAATAACTATCCAGACTAAGTGACTCAAGTAGTTTCACCTACATGTGAGATGCAAGGGGGCAGCCAATTCATCCAGCAAAACTCCAAGATACTCTACAATTCCAATCAGCACCACAAGTGTCTCAGAGTTACGTTCCAAGTTCTTCTCTGAGCATTCAGTTGAGTTGGTGTCTGAGAAGGGGGCTAGAGCACTGCCATACCCCTACATGAGGTTAGCACAGAGGCTGCTGGGGTTCAGTTGTGCAGGGAGTTAGGAAGAGGCTGCTCCTTGAAAAACAGGAAGTTTGTAAGTTTGAAATTCTTGGAAAACAAGAGTGCTTTACATTGTTCATTGCTTGAGAAGATTCATGTGTAAGTCAAGGTACACTTAGAATAAATTCAGTGCTCTTGTTGGTTTTCCTTATTCTGCAAAGGCAATGAACAAGGCTTCAGGTACCTGTTATCATAGAATCATAGAATGGCAGGGGTTGGAAGGGATCTTTAGAGATCATGCAGCCCAACCCCCCTGCAGAAGCAGGTTATATCTCATTGAAGAGCCAATGCTGCCCCTGAACATCATAAGGAGGGAGAAATACACGGGTATTTAGAGTTGTGTTCAGTTTAGGTGCTCATGGATAGGGATCAGGATGCACTCAGACTGCAGCACAAGTTTTGTTGGTCTAGTGAGAAGATGCAGAGTGAAGTTTTCCTCCTGTTCAGCAATCCCTGCAGCCCCTAAGTCAGCAAGTCAGAGGAAGTCACATGGCCTGATTCCCAGAGCACTGTAACAATCCCACTCAAACAGTTTGACTTTGAACATAGGAAACTGCAGGTCAGTGCCCAAAACCACTGCAGATAATGACAGTCCCACGAATAAAATCACAGAGTCACAGAATTGTGGGGATTGGAAGGGACCTTTAGAGATCATCCAGTCCAAGCCCCTGCAGAAGCAAGTCCCACCTAGATCAGCACAGGTTTCCTTGTCATCTTAAATGTAGATCTAGAATCTTCCTGATTTTCCCTCTATTTGTTCCCAGTAAAAGCATCACAAGACATTTTCAATAGCAGGAAACGGTTTAAATGAATTCAAGTCTGGGTTCCATTGTATCAAATGATGCGAAAAGCCTATTACATGCATGCACTCTTCAGCAGAGCACTGGAATTGAGCACGGTATTGATCTGTTTAGGCCACCCTCTCTTTTTGTCTTCTAACGAGGCTACCTCCAGCAGAACAGCTTCCCCTCCAGTTAACCAGAAGTAGGAAATATCTTTTCAGATCCACCTACAGCTCACAGAACTATGTGGAGCTGAGAGCTCAGTCACAGAAACTGCAGAGCATGGCAACAGTCCTTTGTCAGTGCAAACCCTGCTTCTCAGGCCAGGTGTCCAAAGCTATTTTATCACCTGTTTCAGACAAAAAAAAACCTCAAAAAAAATTGGTCAGGATCCCCTCAGCTCCATATAAGGATGCTTCATGAGGTTTTATGGTGACATTTTAAATAGAAATGGACTCTTAGAGGAAAAATAAATCCTTAACCATGAGCCTTATCAAATTGTTCCAAACACAAACAGTGACTGTCTGTGGAATGACAAATTCCAGCATGAAAATATTCACTGTAAATTCATCAAACCTGCAGAAAATTATGAGGCTGGATGTGGTGATTGAAGCCCAGTGAGGAACAAAATCCCACAGAGCTGCTGCTCCCTCCCTGGCAGTGGGATGGAACAGGGAGCCCAGGGGCTGGCGGATGGGGACAAGGACAGGGAGGGCAGTTGTGGTCCCAGCTGAAACAGACTTGACTTGGGGAAGGAAACAAAATCCATTTCTTCCACAACCAATCAAAACATGAACCAAAACTCAACAGAGTGATGAGAAATACAACCAGCCCTGTAAGACCCCCTTCCCCTACCCCTCCTCTCTCCCNGACCTCCATGGGTGCTGGGGCACAGCCTCCACCTCACTGCGGGGTGTGTGTGGGGTCTCTGCTCTGGCACCTCCTCCCCTCTCCCCTCACTGACCCATGGTCGCTTCCTCCCATCCCACTCCTCCCCCTGCAGAGTTCCCTTCTTAAACATTGATGGCAGAGGTGCCTGACTGGCCTGGGCTTGGCCTGAGAGGCTCTGACTGACTTGGAGCCAGGGGAAGTTTCCAGCAACTTCTTCCAGGGGCCATCATTGCAGCCCCTCCCCTGTTACCAAAACCCCCTCTATACAAACTCAAGACCCTGGCCCTGAGCTTCTCTGTATTCCCAGAGCCTTCCCTAGGAGGGACACTGCCAAAAAACAAGAGGGTTTGCCACGGATCATGCTAATAAACAAACCCCAACATATGCAGGTACACCCAGCTTTTTGTTATTGTGTTGAGCAAGTGACTCAATTGCTGTTAAAACACAGGATCAAATGCTTCAAATCACACTTTCCCTGTTTAGGAAACATCTGGTCTAAAAATCCATGCACTATCCACTTTACTCTCATGGCTTCCTCCCATACCATCAGGAGCAGCCGTGCAAGCACTGGCCTCCACTCCTGGAAGGTTTCACCATGCTTCAATCTGTCTGTGTAATTACTCCCCAACCCTGCAAGGAGCTGACCTGTGGCCAATGTGCTCGACAGCTTCTACCAGCATTGCTACAGCACTACAAGCTCTGCAAGGGATAACTGCTCCAGATCTACCTGCTCCTCTGTTCACAAAGGAACAAGTATTTTTAATCCAGCTAAATGACAACTGGTGCTTCCACCATAACAGCCACTGCGATTTCTCCAGCTGCTCTGGGTTGTACCCTGAGCTCAGACATGGCCACAAACCCGTGGAGATGAACTCTCTCACTTCTATGTGACTTTTCAATCTGAACACTAGGCAAGGTGACTTTGATCTCGAGTTCCTCCTGTTTCATGAGCAGTCATCCCGCTCCTCACAGTTACTAGGCAATTTTCATCCTGCAAGGGATTTGCAGAGCATTTGCTGGAGTTTGGCACAAAGAGCACACATTCCATTATGTTTGCTGGAAAAAAAAAAAAAAAGAATCTGGATTAAAAAACCCTCCTGTTTGAAAGTCTCTGTAGTGCTGGGGATGGAGGAAAAATATAACCCAAGTTGCCCAGAGAGGTTGCATATATCCCATCCCTGGAAACATTCAAATTCTGGTTAGACAGGGCTTTGAGCATCCTGATGCAGTTGAAGATGTCCCTGCTCACTGCAGAGATGTTGGATTAGCTGATTTTTAAAGGTCTCTTCCAACCCAAACCATTCCATGACTATAAAATGAAGGAAGTAATCTTGAATGTCACCAGTGCTGATCCTGAAGGCAGGCTAAGCAGCACAGAGACAAAGAGCACCTTCCACTTGTACCTTATGATATCCTCATGACCTACACCAACAAACTGACCCCACATGACCACTACCCCTGTCTCCTCAGTCACTTCTTTAGGGAAGTGATTGTCCCTTTGTACATGGCGCTGGTGGAAACACCTCTCAAATACTGTGTTCATTTTTTGATCCCTCTCTACAAAAAAAGACATTGAGGTGCTGGAGCGTGTCCAGAGAAGGGCAATGAAGCTGGGGAAGGGGCTGGAGCACAAGGGTGTTGGGGAGAGGCTGAGGGAACGGGGGTGTTGAGCCTGGAGAAGAGGGAGTTGAGGGCAGACAGGAGCCCTCTCTGACACTCCCTGACAGGAGGCTGTGGTCAAGGTGGAGGTTGGTCCCTTCTCCCACATAACAAGTAACAGGACATGACAAAATGGGCTCAAGTTGCCCTAGGGGAGGTTTAGATAGGAAATGAGGCAGAAGTGTTTCCCTGAGAGGGGTGTCAGCCCCTGTGCCAGGCTGCCCAGGGAGCTGGGGCAGTGCCCAGCCCTGGAGGGACCCAAAGCCGTGGGGCTGAGGTGCTGAGGGCTGTGGGTCAGTGCTGGGCTGGGCAGGGTGAGGGCAGGGCTGGGACTGCAGCAGCTTCAGGGGCTTTGCCAACCAAAAGAATTCAATGATTCTATGATTCTCTGGCGCTGACACAGCACAGCAAACAGCCCTGACGGCACCTCCTGAGCTACTCAGTGAGTATCCACACACTGAGCATCGCTGCTCATCTCACCACCAAGTCACCCTGACACAAGACCGCACCAGCATCACACCCATTACAGCAGCTTGCCTTTGGTCTTCTCCTGTACCCCAGGGACACATGGTCCCTAGATTAAAGAGAAAGACCTCCCAGAGCCCACAGGCAGCCAGCCCCTTCTGTCAGAGCACACAGCCGCAGGTATTCGGGGTTGCCGTAGGAGCTAGAGGAGCAGATCAAGTCTGCACTTCTGGTTTTCTTAGAAGCATTCTGTTATTCTCTTCCACCCCAAGCACAGATGTAGCAGTCCTGGTTTCAGCACACTGCTGAAAGCACGCAGCTGCCTTTTTCATCCTGAGTAGGAAAGCAATTGTTGAGCATATAAGAGAGCTGCTTGTACCCTCGATGCTGTGATGTTGTCAAGCTGCAAGTGAAATTTCTTCAGCTGGAGTTTTTACTTCTTGGCAAATGCTGGTGATTAAGCAGTTGTTTGGAGAGGTTTTCATTTCTTTTCAGGGAGCAATTGTGCTGTTGAAGGGGCTCTTTCAGTTTGTGTGATATATGTCACTCTCCTGCTGTATAGCTTCGATGTCTCCTATCAAACCTGGAGGGGGCCACCCCACAGTCGTTTGGAATGTACCTCCACTGAGACATCAAATCAAATGTAGGAGATTCAGTGAGCCTCTTAAACTCTCACTCAGCTTCACACATGGTGCTTTCCAGAACAGGATCATTTGCTGAATCAGGGCAGAAGTGTCCCTTGTAGCCTCAGAGAGAATGTCCACGTGGGCACGAGGTCAGTCAGTCTGTGTTTTACAGGAGGATGAAGAGCCAGGCATGGGCAGAGACATGCATCACACCCATCCTGTCACTTCAATATTTCAAAGCCATTTGAGCCTTAGACATGCTCCACACCTTCTATCACCTTTGGATATAGAAGGAATGCAGAAACATTCCAGATGAGGAAGGATACAAAGCCTGCTGTGCAGTAGCATCCCTGAAAAACCTGGCAGCTCAGCCCTTTGGCAAACAGGCTCCGTAGCCCCCCAAAATCCAGGCAGAAAGCAATTGCCTTTGGTGTGTTGTGCTGGTAGCTCATCTTTCCACACAGAATCCATCAGTTGTGCAGATTCCTCCATTTACCAAGTATTCTTCTCTCACAGTGGCTGGCAGAGCAGGTGAGCCAGGCAGGGGAAACTCATACTGCTGTTTCAGTCATCTGTATGGGCTTTTTCAGCTGAACTACATGTCTGTTATTAAACACACCAATTCATTACATCATCATATTACACCTCTATATCTGACATAGTCTTATTACTAACAAACATCTTACTCCAAAGCCTGGTGTGAGGCTTTTCTCTGAGGAAAGAGATGAGAAATCCAGCCCATGTTCTGCTCAACAGCAAGATGCTCAGGCCAGTTTGGGTGTGGAGCTCTAGGGAGGGTTTTGAGGCACAGAGACCTGTGTTTATGTTTATGCCAGCTTGGTTTCTGCCTGGCAGCAGGCCATTCTGTTTATACAATCATCATTCAAACTTGGGAAGGACACTGAGAGCTGGATGACTGTCACACACGAGCGATGGTGATCCCCTCAATGAACGAACTTTGACCTAAAAGATCCATTTTCCTAGATAGTAATAAACCTCCCTGGCATTCAACCAAAACACATGTGGTAAGAGCATAACGAGGCAGAGAAGGCTGAAAAGCAGCAAGAAACATGGGTGAAATCCACACTCCTCTAACCAGCTGGAAGAAGCTCCATGAACAACCCACCTGAGACCTCAGAAAAGGTCACGAGGACAGCAGCAACGCACAGGCCACGCGCATCTCTCTGCTGGGATGGGCTTCACACACGGTGAGGCTCCAGCCAGAACATCCAACATGGTTTCATGCTCAAGTTAATAGTTTGGATTATCTATTCTGTGGTTTTCTTGCAAGCGCTTGGTCACCTCTAAATGCCTTCCTGCCTTCTGCAGACTTCCATTATCAGTTCTGCAGAAGCATCCATCCACAGTCTAGGCTCTTCCCTTCTTCTCCCTCAGCTGTTCACTGTCCTGCACCCAGAGCTGCTGCCAAGCTCTTGGCTGCCTGCTCCTAATCCTGCCATCACTGCCCAACTTTCCTGTAAGTGACTGGTGATACTGAAACACAAGAAATGAATGTTAGCCCAGCAGCAAGGGACTGGGACTTATCCGTCATCTTTGCATGCTTAGATAAGATGGTTGATTGTTATTAGCAAATTTAAGTTATCCTAACTCAATAGTGAATGCATTTAACAACAACTGCAAGGAGAAAGAGAGGACAATGACACCCATGCAGCACCTTAGCACAGCCCAGGAGCTCAGCTCCCATCTCCATCATGAGTACAGGACACTAGCACATCACACGTGCACTGCTGCTCCGCTCCCAGGCATCTGCCTCAGCACTCTGCAGCTCCCACAGCAAACACACAGTGGCAAGAAAAGTTCAGCACTGGTGAACATCAGGTCCCCAGAGCAAACTCTCTCTAAGATATAGCTATGGGCCATGTATGTCATCCAGCTGTGAGGCAGATGCTGTGTGCTCTTAGCTCTGAGATGCTCTAAAAAGCTGAGAAGTCAGAACAAGGCTGTGATGGCACATTTCTTGACACACCTCTCTCTCAGCATTGCTTGCTTGATCATGGCTAATTTGTTTCCACCTATTTGCTCCTCACTTCCCAAGTTGTGCTGCATTATTAGATCTCCAGCAGGGCTGTGTCAACCCCTCTTTGAAGACCCAGGTAAACCTTGAGGCCCTTCTCACATGCTGTGTTCCCTGAGAGCATTTCAGCTCATGCAATGCAGTATCAGAAAGTCTCAGTGAAAGCAGAACACCCTTGTTTTCATGCTGCTGTTGTGCAGCTGTTGTTAATGCCAAGCATGGCATCAGTCCCCTGGTCTGTTTTGCTGGCACTGCTGTCTTTTAGTCCTGAGTCCTGATACCCCACCTTCAGCTGGAGCAACCTGTCCCTTGGACACAACAGAGAAAGCAGTGTAAAGGAAAGAAGCCATATCACAAAAGTGTTGTGTGATTCACATTGGCAAAGCAAAACCTTTCCTTGTGCTTATTCTGCCTGTTTACATCATGTAAGAAAAGCACTTCAAGGATAAATGAATGTTAGCCTGTCTGCTCCATGCTTTTGCTGGCTAAACAGTTTTGTTCCTCAGTATGTTAATGGGGAATAAGGAATGCTGATACACACACACAAAGAGTAATCCTAGGAGCCTAAACCCACCATAAATCCCTGCAGCCTCCCAGCCCCAAGACACACAAATAACATTGGAAGCAAAGCCTCATTTATTCTCAGCCATCTCACCATCCAGACATTATGGATTTGTGCTTCAGTGGACTGGCTTCAGGTCACTTCCAACAGACAGCAGGCAACAGCACGTTGGGTGCATTAGGAGATAAGAGCAATTTCAGAGTACCCCAGGCTTTGGCACTGCAGTTACTGCTACAGCAAAGTAGGTGTGACAGTCACACATTGGGAGAGCCAAGTGCATAACCTCACAGGAAACCACAGTCGTGGGCAAATGCCAGCAAAGAGCCACTTAACACACCTTTAAGCTTTAACTGGCAGGTTTAAGAGGTGCTTGAAAGTGGGGGAGCCCAGGAGGAATCTCACAGGCAGCAAGTCAAGAAGAACCTTAACCCAAATCACCAAGAAGAGGGGATGATGCATTATGTTGTTTTTTCCCCCCGTCTTCACTTGCATGTTCACCTGCATCCCTTCCCCACCTTCCAGGACAGTTTTGCATGGGAAACCACCTCATGGTCCAGGCAGCCAGTACTAGTCCCATCCAAACTCCTCCTGAGGAACACCACCTTGGATTCCTCAGCTCACAGTTGTGACTGATGAAGATCGAGTGTCAATGGCTCAGACTTTAGAGATGAATGCTCCCAGAAAGCCATATGTGAGCTCTCCAAACAACTGAGTTGAGATTCTCTACTGACCCTACAAGTCTCAACACATCCACTATCCCACTAATAAAACCATCTCTGGGTTGGGCTGGAAATGGCACAACAATTACATCCAAATCTTCCATTTCTGTATCTTTACAGGAGTCAAAGACATTCAAAGATACAAAGGGGACTGAAAAATACCAAGTGAATCATAAGAGATTCTAAATGCAGTGAGAGTAAAGTTCTAGTTGGGATCCAATGTAGGGTAGATTTACATTTTATTTGAACTGTTCATTGCTACTTACAAGCATATTAGATTAGGCCACAGTCTTGAAATACCCACTGGACACTAATATTTGTCAGTAGAAAATAGTAACAACATGAAAATCTCTTGCCATTAAGATCAAAAGAGAGTGAGTGTACACTTTGACATTTCTCCTTTCCTGCAAGGAGTCTCTGTTTTGCAAAGCAAATTCCACCATGTAGCTTTGAACTCCTGTAGAGAAAAGATAAAAGGTGAAAACCCAGCTCTTTGAAAGTCAACATCAAGACTTCTGACAACTCCAGATGAAGCAGGTTTGGCCCATGATTTTCTGTAGGAGAACTGGGATCAAACACCACACTCCTCAGCTCCTTGGAAGCACATCATGCACCTCTACTGCAAGGGCTACAGCTCATAGAGGGGGCAGAGACCAGCACCAGACAGTGCTGGTTGGTTAATGACCGGAGCAAGAGACTCAAACCCTTCCTAACCCATTGAGTTTATACAATGGAAACTTGCCCTCCAAGCTTACCACAGCTACAGTGCTAGGCCCCCCCAGCCTAGCTGGCTCTTTGGAGGCCACCAGTGTGTCTCTTCCCTGGTTACAGGCTTTGTAATGAATGCTTCTACTTAGCGTAGTACAGGAATTGTTTAATCCAGGGCAGCCAGGAAACCTTTCAGGCTCTTCTCACTCTGCAGAGCAAAGTGAACCTCCCATGGCAATGAGGGGAAAGGCAGGAGAGTGCTTCATGGTGGAACAACAAGGTTCTTGCATGGGAAAAACTGAGAATTACTGCTACAGGATAGGAAGCCAGGAGTTACACTATTGCTTCTTTAAGAGGTTTTCACATCCCCAAAGAGCCAACATCAGCAACAGATGAATCAGTGTCATTCACAGACACTTACCATAAGAAAAAGACCATTTAAAATACCATTGTTTAATTAGGAAACTAGACCCAAGGGAAGATCAGAACTCAGAAGGATTCAGACTCCAGGGCACAACGGTTTCCTCTTGCTGAGCATCTGCATGTTTTCCTCCCACCTCTGTATTTGTCCCCAGACTCTGCACCTTAGTTTGCCAAGAAGTTGGAGGTCACCAGTGGAGATGTTCTCCTCCCTCAGCAACGTTGCCATCCTTCATCTCCAGCAGCCAGTGGTTCTTGCCAGGCAGCTATGCTCAAAGCACAATAACAAGTGCAGCATGGCACTACTTGGCACATTAAAAGATGTTATGGGCACCAATGAATAAGTTTACACAACAGCCCCAATAGATCATCTGATCACCAGTTACCATTTACCACAGTAAAGACTCTCTCAGGCACAAGCAGAGTGGATGCAGCAGCTGTTGCTGTCTCACAGCACTCCTACCCCAGTGTAACGCTGCAGAAAGCACCTACCCTGAGCAAGAGCCCAGCACAGAGCCTGGCTCAGCACCAAAGCAGGACACAGAATGATTGCATTGGCCTGGAGCAGGGGCTGCTCCACACTGCTGAGAGGCACAACTCCTGTTGCTGAGACACCCTGGGACCAAACTAGTCCCAGCTGTAAAACAAGAAGTTAAGTTTGCCACTCTAGGGCATGTTGTGCTTGAGCAGCATTGCTGCCCACAGTGAGCTAGTTCTCTAGGTGTGTTTTTCCCCTAATTTCACAGTCCAGAAGATGCTCTGCCTGTACTTGAGGGATCTCTGATCTGTCTGCAGTGGGATTAAATTGTTCCCAACACCAGACCAGGACACTGAGTCCTCCCTCATCAAGGAAAGCTGTTTAGTGACTCTGTTTGAATGCATTCGCAAATCACATCCATACCTTGAATTGGCAGCAGGTAAGTGCACTCCATTTGCTGGAGAAAAGGTTCTTCCCTGTCCTCAGGGCACAGCAACTGAATCGCCTGTTGCTCCTTGGACCTTTCTGAGTAGAGACAGGCTCCAGCTGACAAAATCTGCAGTTCTAAAGGGCCTGTTTGGAGCAGTTTGCTCAGATGCTGTTGTGCTGCTGATTCAGGAAGGAGTTTCCCTCAGCTTATTCTTAAAGCATTTCATCCAGTTGATGATTCAGTCTTTTTGCTTCAAGCATAAATCCCCTCCCAGACTCTAGAAAGCTTTCATTGGCCCTAATTAAAATGAAACTCTGAGAATGTATAAACACTGGATCAGCAAGAAAACACTGGGCTGAGAGCTGTGAACTTGCATTCTCCCTGACTTCCTAATTCCTCCATTAATCACAGGAGGAGTAAATATTTGTAAGACAGATTACACACTGCAGAGCCTCACCTTTCCTCTACATCTGTAGGAAGGCTGCATCTGGACTACATATAAAGTCATCCCAGTCCTTTGGAAATGATGGAACAACCCTTCACAACAAAGCTCTTGTTTGGGAAAGACCTGAGCCAAACCATCAAACTCAAGCCCAAGCTCCCTCTTTCCTGAACATCACTTTAGACAAAATTCTTCATCCTGCCTGATGCCACCATAGACCAACTTATTGATCTCAAAGCTGCTTTCAGGACAGAGAAAACCCTCTCCCTTGGTTAAATTAATAGTAGCTGGTACAGCTCATGTGGTTCTGTGACTGACCCCAGCCAGCACCACTGCGAACTACAAAACCTAACTCTTCTGAACACCCAGCAACAAATGTAGCAGCAGAAAAAGAGGAGCAACAATAAAGCCCTATTGATGCACAGCAATCAATCAATAACCATTTTGCAGAAGGAAATGAATGGGCCTCTAAGGAAGCAGTCAGTAACCTCAGCTTCCCTCTAATGGGTCTTGGTCCTAGACTGCCTGGCATCGAGGGGATTTCAGTGCTAAGGATGGACCCCACATGGGGCTGCCTGCTTAAACAGCAGGGAGTGAGAGGGTTTGCACAAGAAAGGGTCCAAACCCACACCTATCAACCCATCATCAGGCAGTGAGTTAGTGGCAGAATAAGCACCAGTCTTTTTTCTTACTAATGCTTCATCACAGTTTGCATAGATGGCATCTTGCCTCTTGTGGTCCTCACAGCCTTTTGTAAATCTTAATTAAGCAAAACACCGAAAGCAGGTTCCCAGCTCAGCTCTGATGAGCACCCCGTATCAGGGGAATGCTGAGTGCCTTGAGGAGACCAAATGCTTGGGCTTGCAGGGAAATCAGCAAAACCTTCCTGGCTAAAAACATTCTCTTCAACAGCAGAGAACCCAAATGGTGAATCAAAGCTCCCTGAACAAGTAGTAAGCTCTGACACTCACCCATTATCTGAGCCTAAGTGTGCTGGCTTCCTTCCTGCCCTCCACAAACCAGGAGAAGGACCTTGACACATCCCCCCGTTCAAGTTTATGGGTGCAAGAGGCAACATCTTCCATCACTTTCCCATATCAACCCAGTACGGATCCAGCAGGGATCCAGCTGGTTGAGGCAGCATCATTGTGGGGCTGCTGAACTGACTGGTGCTGGACAGGCAGCCCAGTTGCACTGCTGTTCCCTCTGTACAGTCTGATAACTGCATCCCCAAAACCCCACCATGCTGGGTGTTCAGTCACTGCTGCAGCAGGGTTTGGGCTTTAACTTAGAGTAGGCACAGAAGAAACCAAGATAAAAGCCAAGCAGCCAGCAAACAGCAGATGACTGGAGCTGTGAAAAAGTTAAGGGATGCACAGAGTGGATCTTCTCCACCCACACTTTTTCTCAGCTACTAATCTGCAAAAGCACAGCCAGCTCCTCAGCAAACAGCTCAGCACAGGGAGGGGATGACCCAGCACACAAGGCAGGACCAAGGGAGAGGGGGCAGAGACAGCTGCTGGCACTAGCTACAGGAACACTGTCTGCTAAGTGGCACAATGCACACCACTCACCCTCCACCCAGCAGAGACCCTCATATCTGTCAGAGACATGAACCCACCAAGCAGTAAAAGCTGCACTGGGGTCTCAGTCAAGGCTTGCCATTACACAGCAAACACTCAGCTGCATCTCATTCAAGCATCTGTTCCAATTAGATTAATGGCTATCTAGAATGATACTATCATAGTATTCAAACCAACCCCCACAAATCAATAGCCCAATAGCAAGCTCTGGTTTTTGCATGTGGTACAAAAGGCAGTTTGGGAGAAGATGATCTAATACACCACATATTGATTAATCAATTCCAGCCAAGATGCTAATGGGCTTCTCTTACAACAGCTGGCACTAGAAGTAAGGAGTGGGATTGTTGAATGAGAATGGGAGAAGCTGAGTGATGAAGTTTCAGGGCAAGGAGGATGCATGCAGTGGGCAAATGGACACTTCCAGGGATCACTCTAAGTGGCAGAGACTGAGAAGAAATGGAGGAACTGAGCAACAAATGGACAAGGTAATAAATCAGAGATAGTGGCTTCAAACACAGCAGAATTGTACCTTGTAATTTACTGTGGTTGATATTAATAATACTTTCCTGTTGCTACAGAAACCCTCACAGGAAGGTCTGTGAAAGTGCCCAGCATGAGTCTAGAGTCTATAATGAAGTAGACTGAATGCTCTGTAGCCTTACCAGCCACTGACATGTTCTGGAGGCATTATTAATGCCTCCTTTAGTTATTTTTTCTACCTTGGCATCTCTGGCTAGGACAGTGTGGGCTAATTCAGATCATCTATGCACAGCTGTCAGACTGTCCTTCAGACAACATAAAGCAGCAGCCAGTGTAGCCAATACATTGCTAATCATCACTGCTCACACTCTTTCCTGCACCTGCACTTGATAAAGTTCTCTGCTATCATAGAAAACTGGAAGCACATCCAGCTGAACCACCCTGCAGACCTGAACCACAGCTTTTTACTCCCATTAAGCATGTGAAGATCTGAGCAAATCACAAAGCTGAGGAGATAAGCAGGTCCCTCATGGCTCTCAAAGAGCAGCTGTCAACACTCTGCAAGGAAATATGATGCAGATGCTGGAAAGCAGCTGAAGGGCTCTGTTCCCAGCCTGTTAGCAAGAGCTAGGTGTTTGCCTCTCAATTCAGGACACCTCAGAAGGGTAGGAATAAATTACAGACACAAATGAGAGCTGAAAACACAGCAGAGCCAACCACTGGTTGCCCTGCTCTTTCTAAAACTGAAAGTCGTGAAAGTGACCAACAAGCTTTGAGCTGGGCTAAGTGTGACAGTCGTGGTCCTGGCTGGCAAGAGGCACAGCCAACGAGGAGGTTCAGCCTGGTGTATGCTCTCTACAGCCACCAGAGCCATGGCAGGTGTGAGGGTGACTGGTGAGGCTCTGTACAATCACACTGGAGTGGCCAAAAGTAGTACCACATCTCAGTGCTAACATCCAGCTGGTGCTGGTCATTCATGCAGATGACAAGTCTGAGGAAACCTCTAGGTATAAGACACTATTGAGTCACTGATTTTGCTACTCTATCCTGTGTCACTTGGTAACTGATTTTCTATGGGACACCACAACAACATGCTCCCACTCACCCACCCATCCTCCAGCAGAGCACACCAGCACCTTGGAGAGCCACACACCAATTCTTACATGTGGCACTGACACAAGACATAAGATTCTGTGAAGACATTATGGTGCAGGTAAGCGAGTCTGCAGCCTCAAACCACCACAGGCCACCAAAGTGGCTCAAAGACTCTTGTAGGGCCAGCAGAACAACCCTTAAGTAAAGAGGAGCAATCCTCCTATAAACATGAGCGAGGTGCTAATCATCAGGGGAAAGCTGCATCAACTATATTGTTTGTTTTTTTTTTTTTCCAGAACCACCTTTTCCAAGTGAATGCACTGTGTAACAGCCCCCCAGGAGTCCCACAGCCCCCTCCAGGAGTCCCACAGCCTCCCCAGCAGACTCACGTTGTAGAGGATGTCTGTCCATCCCTCCATGGTGATGCACTGGAAGACGGTGAGCACAGCAAAGAGGATATTGTCAAAGTTGGTGATGCCATAGTTGGGCCCTTGCCAGTACTCCCTGCAGGTGGTTCCACTCTCACACTGCCTGGCAGGAGGCTCCTCTCCACAAGGAAAATCTCCCACCTCATCACCTGCAGAGAACAACAGTGGGGAGAAAAGTTACTGAGTGATGCCAGCGGAGCAGCTGGTGCTGCTGCATCCCCCTTGCACCACTGCCTGGCTGTCATTTGCATCTCAGGCCTCCTTGTGCCACTCTGGGCATGTAAAGAACATTACACCCATGTAACCATCTACATACTGCTGTGTTAGGAGAGTTTAGTGGCAGAGTGGAGCAGAGCCACCCTTGAAGTGCCTGTAGGTTACAGTTTACCCCAGTGTTTAGCCATGTCATGTAAGAGTAATATCACAACAGCAGCGTGGTAAAAGCAAAGGCTGGGGAATGGCACATCCCAAACACTGTGAGCCAAGGACACACTTTCATGCAGCACAGCCAAGTGCTAGATATTACACCATAACATCAAAGCAAAAGGGCAGGTTCTTCAGCAGTAGCTTTAAGCAAGAGCTGTTTGGGCATGGCCTCCAAAAAATGAGTCCAGATAAAGAGATTAGACCATAGTTACATGAGGAGGCTTCATCACAAAGCAGGACCAGCACAGCAGCCTGCAAGCTGCACTAAGATCTCCAGCCCCTCTCTAAGCTTCATATTTCAGCCCCAAAGAGCAGTGCTGTGGAGTGTAGCTACACACAGCAGGGAAAACACCCAGCTGTCAACTAGTCTATAGCATGGTAATACTCTGCTGAGCTTGATTTCAGACTCAGAGAAGGCAGAGGAGGATCTGTCATGGTTAAGGACCAGGGCTGGCCAGCACCTTCCAGGTCAGTGGTGAAGTCCAAAGTGCTGCAACCCTCCAGAGCCATTGCAAGGAGCCACACAGAGCAGTCTGGAATGCTAAAGTGCTGGATTTTTAAAGCAAATAAAGATACTGAGTAATATTCCTGCTCACACAGAGATGCCATGTGGGAAATATTAAAGGGTTTTAAAAGTGCCACGTTCTGATAATGGAGCAGCAAACTGCACCAAATCAAATTCACCAGGGGGAAAACAAGATCAGCACTAACAATAATTAGGAATAATCATTCCATGGAGCAAAGCCTGCAGGAGGAAAACAAAACTGTCAGTGTGGCTCCAGGATAGATGTGCGTGTGTACGTGTGCGTGACGCGCTTTCCTGTTGACTCAACACCTTCATGCAGGGCATCTCTCTCTCCAGCTCCCATATGGGTCACCACAGGCTCTCACAAGGGCTCAGTGACACAAACCTGCACAAAGAAAACACCAAATCTGGCTCTTGCAGACCATTTGTGAGCGTGCCCAGCTGACAGAGCCCAGCTTTATCTCTGCTGGGCCTTTTGTTGCCAGGTGATGCTCTGAAATTGCAATGTGTGTCTTACTACAAAGGGCTGGGGAGGGGCGGGATTTTTTTGCCTCTTTAAAACAAGAGACCAGATAAAAGGGAAGTTTCAAGGGAAAAATGGGAAAGAAATGTGATGTGTCCCTCTCTGGGAGCAGCTTCAGGGTGCTTGGGTTGGGTCAGCTGCTGTGGAGGGAGGGTGGCTGCTTAGAAATGAGCCCATGTCAGCAGAAGAGGACACTACAGAGGATGCAGGGAGGGGAAAATCAGTCAGGCAGACACTGGAACGTGCACTGCTGTTCATTTTTACCTATCTTTCATTAAGATAGAGAAATGTTCCCAGAAACTCAAAGCAGCCTGCCAGGCTGAGGGGAAAAGGCTCTGAACAGAACCCTCTTGCCATATTTTGGTCCCCAGCAACACTCTTGGTTGCAGCTCATGACTGACGTACCCAAAGGCTCCTGGACAAGCAGGGCTGTGGCAACATTTGCTGTTGACAGCTCTGCTCAGCTTCCCTGAGGAGGCACCGAAGTTACAGCTGATACCTGCCACGTGGCTCCTGATTCCAGGACAAAGCCCAAAGTTTGCTCACGTCGGGGGTTTGGAACAGAAACAAGCACAAGCAGCTCTCCTTCCCCCTCCAGCCTGCTCCCCTCTCACAGAGGCATCTCTGTAATGGGGTTCACATTTCCACCCTCAGGCCGGCCTCTGGAGCCCGTGGTATCAGGCAGGGGCTTGTTAATGCAGCTCTGTGGGGATAATGAGCACTTAGGCTGTAAAAGGCTGAGCTGCCGGCTTTGTGGGACGCTGCCGCTCGCTCCCCGGGGGCTGCAGCGCCAGGAAGCTGCCTCCCCCCCACACTGCCCTTCCAGAAACACCAGCAGCCACTTCCCTGCCATCGATCCCCAGCACTGAGCTGACATCCAGCTACCTCAGCCCTTGAGGAAAGCAGGGAGAGTTTAAAAAAAAACCCAAATCAATCACTCCTCCCTTTAGCCCATGGGCTGAAGTCAGCCTTTAGCATGAGAGCCTCTGGGCTCTACCTGCAGCCATCACCTGTGAATCACAGAATCACAGCATGGTGAGGGTGGGAAGAGACCTGCAGAGCTCATCCAGCCCAACTCCCCTGCCAAAGCAGCTCCCACCTAGATCAGGTCACACAGGAACGCGTCCAGGTGGGTCTGGAAGAGCTCCAAGGAAGGAGCCTCCACACCCTCCCTGGGCAGCCTGGGCCAGGGCTCCCTCACTGAAACACTCAAAGAATTTTTCCTTCTGTTTCAATGGAACTGTTTGTGTTGCAGCTTCATCCCATCACCCCTTGTCCTGTCACTGGATACAACAGAAAAAAGTGCTGCCCCAACCTCCTGACACCCACCAGTGAGATATTTGTAACTGTTAATGAGCTCCCCCCTCAGCTTTCCCCAGACTAAATGAGGGATGCAATAAAATCACCCACTTTGGCTGCAGTTTAACAGAGCTGTCAATGCAAACCTGCTGCTCCCTGCTTCCTCCCTGCCCTCTCACCACACTGCTGCTGCCTCCACACCTGCAGTCATCTGTGCCACTGTTCTTCTCATTGCTGCAGTAGCCCCAGAGACCCTGCAGCAGGGCTGAGGCCTGTCCTGCTTGGCCTGAACACCACCCCCCCACACACCTCCCGCATAAAAAAAGCTTCTCCTCTCTTACAGATCCAGCCCAAAAACTCATTCCTTCCAGAAACTGTCACAGCATCTGCCTGTCCTTTACAAGCTGTGTGTGTTCCTATGCCACACAGGAACACAAGCAAGAACACAATCCTACCCTGCTCCTGCAGACCTCTGCGCACACTGAACGTGAGGAGCTGCCTCCACGCTGCTGTTCCAAAGCACTGAGAAGGATGCCCAGAGATTTGGCAGGGATGTTGTTTTATTACCATCTGAATGCGTGTAAATAAATCAATATTAAGAACTTATTAGTGATAATCACTGAAAATACAAGCCTGTGTTTTAAGGCCAGTCAATTGTACCTTCCATTGCAATCTTTTGGAGACCAGAGTAGTATTTCCTCTGTGGATAGCCCAGATATCCAGCACACATTAGTGCTGCTGTCAAGGGGGATTAAGGAATTACATGGGGGTAAAAAATTAGTGTGGGAGTTATTTTTGTGTTTGGTTTTTGTTTCTAGGTTGGAATGAGTGCTGAGCCATGGACAAGCAGCTTGACACAGCAGTTGGCCCCAGCTGAGGGACGCTGAGCATCACGCCTCTCCTCTTCCATCTTTGGGGTTTATCACTCATTCAGAGGCAGGGATTTACTCTCCTCTACCCAATTTCCCTTGTCCTCCTCTGTTTGAAGGATATTTTTATCTTCCTTCCATCAAAGGGCTCTCTGGCTCCCATCTGTTGCCCTTTGTTGTTGTTTTGCTCATTCCCAGTCTTTCCAACCTTCCTATCTCACACCCAAGTTTTCTCATGTCCATGCCACTTGCTTCAGGAACCTTGCCAAGGAAATGCAGCTTTCAGCAGCTGCTCATGGAGCTAAACCCAAGGAAAATGTAATCACAGACCAAGACATCAAAAAAAGAACAACTAAAAAAATCCCTTCAGCAAACTGCAACAACAGGATCTTGGTTTGGTTCTACTACAGGAAGATTCTCCCATGAGAGAAGGCCCTAAGCACCTTTGTCTCACTCTTATGTAGAGTAAGGGCAATCCACTAGCCTCAGGAGTGCTATGGTGGTGTGCCAGAGAGAGAAGAACCTGTCCCAGTGCATGTAGGGTGAGCACAAAAGTCTGTTTAGGTGGGTAAATAAAGGGAATGCAGAGAATGTGGCAGAGGAAAAAGGCAAAGCTAGGTAAAATCAGGACAGAAAGCATGGGGATGAGATGAAGGGGTCTGGAAGCGCGGTGAGGACACGGAGGGAGGCTCACCTGTCTCGTTGGAGAAGCAGGTCTTGTGAAACTTGCCCATGTAAAACTCCAGGCCGATGATGGCAAACATCACGATGGCGAAGAAAAGGAGCAGCCCGATCTGCAGCAAGGGCACCATTGCCTTCATGATGGACTTGAGGACAACCTGCAAGCCTGTGGGGATAAGGCAAAGCACACAATCAGTGAGGGAAAGAAAACAAGGGCTTGGGGTGGGGAAAAGGCAGGAGCTGTCTCAGGGAAAGTTTAGGATTGGCAATACCAAGCAATGCTGCTTTTCCCTGGGTGTTACAGCCACAGTGCAATGGAGACAAGCAGAGGAGTTATCTACTTCTGACCCCTTCAGATCACAGATTCAAAAAGATCTCTTCAGCTCCAGAGACACATAGAGGACTTTTCCTCAGCTGTTGAAGTCCCGAGACTCAGCCTGGAGCTGGACCAGGTCCTTAAGGCAGCTCCTGCAGCAGCATGGGCACTGCTGTGGTACCCCCTGTGCCAGGGAGTGCCCACAGCATGGAGCTGCCTCTCCCTCCGTGACACTCTGAATGGCTGCACTGGTGCTGAGCTCCTGGACAAACAAAGCTCTGTCTCCAGGGCTCTCCATCCACAGCTTTTTCACTAACACTAGAAGTCATTTTCAATTAAAGCCAGGGGAGATAAGGCCAGAGGGGCTGGAGATGGAGCTGTCAGATAACGTCACACAGACACACACAACAAAACACCCTTCAGTGATAAGCAGCAGCTGAAAGCCACCTTGGTGGCCTCTCCTAAGGTATGGAAAAGGCTCATCATTGTCTTGCCACCCTGTACAACACTGCGGAGGTCAACACAAGTGCATGCAGGAGAAAAAACAAAAGGATGAAGATCTGTTGGATGGGAAAAACACTGAGAGTGTGGAAGAGCAGCACGTGTCATGCTCGTGTATGAGTGCACCTCAAGGCTGTACATTTACTACAGGAGAGAAGACAGCTCACAGCTTTCCCAGTGTCACCAAAAACGTGAGAGCAAATAACATGGGAAAATACAGAACACATCACTGGTGGGAGATCACATCCTCCTGGGGGAAACTTGGGACCCACACTAGGACAGGGACGACCCTGAGGGGCCATCTTACTTTGACTGTCACTACCACAAGCACCCTATTGCTTGCACAAGGCAAGAAGTCCATGAGAAACATCCAGCAGCATCTCCCTATTAGAGATCTCATTGGTAACTGACACCTTTGTGAGCCTAGCCAAGTACCTCTCCTGCATGGGGACTCAGATTCAAGCCCTGCCCATCGAAGGATGCTGCTTTCAGGAGACTTTAGTGCTGTTCTTGCAAAGTGTAACCCCTTGCTGGATTTCTACAGCACCAACATTTCAGTCTTGAGCAGCCAGGGAGGTGGCAGAGTGATGATTCCCTTTCACTGGCTCTTGCTGGAGGGAAAAGTCTCTCTTCCACAATCAGACCTGAAATCCACTCCTGACAGTGATCTCTCACTAGGCAGCAAAGCAGCTGGTGAACAGTGGCAAGCAGGCAGTGAGCAACTGTGAGGAGACTTCTGGGATGGTTTCAGAGCACTGGGAAGTCATGATGCATCTCCTCATTGGAGCATTCAGGCCCTTCCCAATAGCATGCAATAGACACCAAGTTGCTCCCTGAGTAGGCAAGACCAAGTCCTGTCTGCCCTTCCCCTCATTAAAGGGGTAAAATCTCCAGTGGAAGACGCTCAGCTGTTAAAAACTGACAGAAGATTGAGAGCTCTGGGCTGCAGGCCTGAAAGCTGTTAGAATTTGGGTCTCAGATCTGCATAGCCCAGAGAATCAATTCAACCCCAAAGGCAAAGGAGTCCTAGGACAATTCCCTGCTGCTCCCCTGCAAGCCTGTGAGCGCAGTGCTGAGATCAGCTGGCTGCACACCAACTGGGATGACAGAGATCCCAGCAAGGACAGGAGCCTCAGGCCAAGGAGGAGAAGGAGGAGGGGGAAAAAACATAGCTCAAAAAAAAAAAAAAACAACCAAAAAGCACATAACACTCCAGAAGTCACAGAGCACCTTTGGCTGTGAAGGTGATATTATCAGGACACTCACTTGGGATTCCCGACACGAGCTTCAGGGGCCGCAGCACTCGGACGGCTCGAAGGGTCCGCAGGTCAAAATCAGTCCCAGCAGTTGCCAGAATCCTAATGGCAAACAGGGAGAGAGGAGGGGGGAAAGTTGAGATTCAGTGCAAATTCCTCTTTCTAAAGCATGGAAAACCAGCAAAAGCTCAGGCTGCTTGAAACTTCAGCCTTGTGATCCCATCGCAGCTTGTGTCCACTGAAACCCATCGATGCACACGTTCCTCCAGAGCTGCCCAGCTCTGCTCCAACCATCTGCCTGCTCATGAGGCCCATTCACACACAGGGAGCAGGCTTTGGCTCTAGCCCTTAAAGAGGAGCACCCTGTGCTCACAGGAAAGCATACATCCCTTTTCAGGAGGAGACTGTGAGAGGGGAAAGAAATCCTTCAGTTATGCTCAAAGTCACCTGCCAGAGCTTCTCCATGTCATCAACTCAGGAATCCCTCAAATACCAGGGTCTGGTGTTTCCTAATGTCCCAAGCAGTTTCTGGTTACACAGTTGATTCTGTGTGTGCAAAATTCATTTCTCCTCAGAGCATTTTATTTGAGGATACCCAGAGAGTGGGGGGAACATTTCCTCTGACATGCTGCAGTAAGCCTGGAAAGAAATGCAGCCCCCAGGCCAGAATGATTCTGCAAGTGCTCTGCCCAGCAAAGGAAACCACTTCAGTGTTTTAGGGTGCAGGATTGCAAGGCACACGACCTCAGAGAGAGCATGGCCAAACTGTTTAGTAATTATTGCATCTCTGATGATAGAATCACAGCATGGTGGGGGTTGGGAGGGACCTTTAGAGCTCATCCAGCCCAATCCCCTGCCAAAGCAGCTCCCACCTAGATCAGGTCACACAGGAATGCATCTTATGATGCTTCAACAAAAACATTCAACAGAAACATTCTGGATTTGAGAGAAGACCCCCACTAACACAAGCCAACCACACAATTCAGAGCAAAAAACCTCTCACCCCACTGTGTGCTACATTAAAGTGATGATAAGCAATTGCCATTAGCTTTGGCTGAGTTTGTCCCCAAACTGTTCTACCAAGGTGGAAGTGGCTGAGCAACCAGCCCACCAGTGGGGTCTATGGACTCCAAAATACTTGGTATTGAATGTACAAGATCATAGAATGGTTGGGGTTGG